>JAQQZT010000036.1:24668284-24684823 GCA_030068275.1 Clarias platycephalus | reverse complement strand
CCCCGCCCCCCCCCCCCCCCCCCCCCCCCCCCCCCCCCCCCCGGCGCGCCATTGGCAGCGGTGTGTGTTTGACAAGGCCAATGCATGATGTTTATTTACTGAACCTTTAACCTAGCAGACAGAAAGGCAAACAGATGAATGCGGGAGATACGATGGCAGTCTGGTTTCGAGTGCTGAGCAGGTTTTTAACAAGGCGGAGGTGAACGATTGCAGTGTTGCAGGACTGGGCTCCTGGACAGCAGCTGCTCAGGCCTGACACAATCCTCTAGGGCACGCAAGTGCATGTGTTTGAGAGAGAGGGAGAGAAAAAGAGGAGGGGGCCGTCTTCTTAAAATGAAGGAAGCACCATGTCTAATCGGTGGCTCCCCAGCCACACCCTAAGGGTGTGATGTGTGCTCTCTAGTCCCTTCATGTGACCAATGAAATAAGCCATTACATTAAAATAAGTCATTTCACACATGACTGCTGCTGTCTTCGTGATTAATGTGGAATTGGAAATGACATCAGATCGGCGAAAAACATGCACCTCATGTTTTATAGAATTTCTTCATAATGCAAGGTTTTATATACTAAAAATTAACTCTCATTTCAAAACATGCTTACGGATATTTAATTGTGCTGTATATGCCTTATATGAAAAGTGGCACTAGTTTTCTTTACATAAGGTGAAAAAGGAACCATGTGTCGAAAAAATAGCCAATTATTTTAATGACATGCTAATTAAACACATAGTTAGGAGCTACTGAATGAGGAATTTTAATAACCAGGAAGTCTGGTAGTTATAATTCACCAGCTGCTGTATTAGTTCTGCACTGATGAGCAAAGAACACGTAAGCGCTTAATCATTCCACCAAGACACTGAAAGGACGATGAGACTACGATTGTATTAAATAGGAGATTTACTTTTACTCAAAGGTGGCACCGATGCAGTACTCAAGGATCAGATGTGATGGCGGCGCTGGAATAAACAAACAGTCTTTTTCCTTAGTTATGTGATCAGATCAAATTAATTTCAATTCTTATACGCAGTCTGCATTTGGGAAAGATTTTTATATACAGTAACTCCGAGTTTAAACATCTGAGCTACAAATTTACACAGATACAAGTGTAGCGCGATTCTATGAACATTCGCAGATGCGTACAAATCGCAGAAGTAGCTCACATGTACAGTATTGCACAGAAAATAGTTACTGCAGTGCACCAGGTGAAATTTGTCAGCCTCAAAGATTTCAATGAATCAATCTGGGAGCACAATGATAGAAAATGGCTGTCCTTTAAAGCGGTCCCGAGGGAGAATAATCCTAATTTCGGAAAATCCAGAACAAAACAGTTCACAGTCCAATACTGTGAGGATTTACACATTGTTTATTCGTGTCAAAGGTGTAAAGACTCATTTTGTCGGACTTAAGAACAAATCAGACTTACAAACGTGCTCATTCACAAGTCACAGACTACCTGTGTATATGCATACTGTATATACACAGGTCAGGATCATGACATTAAAAGCACTTATGGGTGAAATGATTATACACACTGATTACACACTGATTACAACCCAATATTGATATCCGTCAATATTGGGTTGACAGGGTGGGATATATTATGCAGAAAGTGAACTTCTCAATGTGTAAGAGACTAGGAAATGGGCATGAGAGACTCGAACAAGGGCCACATAGTGATTCCTAAAAAGCTGGGTAGGTCTGGACTGTTCCAGGTATGCAGTTGATGGTACCTACCAAATAACCGATGTACTTGTGAGACCGAGTCATGAGTGCTCAAGGTTCATTAATCTGCAAGGGCAGCAGAGGCTACACTGTTTGAGCCAATCAGACAGAAGAGCTACTGTAGCAGACACTAATGATTCATAGAGCATCACACCTTGCTGTGTATGGGGCTGTGTAACTGGTAAGAGTGCCCTTGCTGACCCCCTTGTTCACTGCCGAGAGCTCCTTCAAAGGGAACATTAGAAATGGACCATGCAGCAATCAACAAATGTGACCCAGTTTGATGGACTGTGTTTTCTTTTACATCATGTTGATTGCCGGGTGCGTGTGCCTCACTTACCAGGGTGACATACAGCTCCAAGAAGCGCTATATGGGAGAAAGGCATGCCAGGGACGATGCTCAGCGTGATGCTCTGGCCAATGCTCTGCTTGCATTCATGTGAATGTTACTTCTTAAGTTAAGATTTTTGATGGGTATTAAATATCAAAAGGTCATATTCTGATAGCAGCGACCTCTTTCAGCAGGATAATGAGCCCTGGTCCACTGCAAAATCTTGCAGGATTGTTTTGAGGATCATGACAGATGTTGATTTGAACTCCGTCATCTTTGAAGTTGCCTCAAATTCTCCAGATCTCACTCTGAGTGGGACGTACAGGACTAACAGGTCTGATCTAATGACTGAAGACTTTAGCAGCAGATCCTTTACATTCCATAAGTTGCAATGTCCTGATACCAGATACCACAGCACACCTTCAGAGTCAGTGTCTTGATGGTTCAGTATTGTTCTGGTGACAAAAGAGGGATCTGCACAATACGAGATGGGTGATTTTACGGTTATGATGGATATGCGCAAGGGAGAGTGAAAGCTTTGGGTTTTGTCCAAGTCATACTTTTAGCTTTGCATTGTATCCTATAAATAACCACTCAAGTGAGAAATATTTATTTTTCCAAACTTGGCATTTCTAATATTAAATATATATATTAAATAAACATCAAAAGGATGCAATCATGCCATCTCTAGTAGTTGTATAAAAATGCATATTTGAAACACGTACAAGCTGAGCTCTAAGCAGGTTATTAATTAACTTAATATTAATTGCTGATACCATTACAAAAAAAACAAACAAACAAAAAAGTTGTGCAGTCCTGCTGCACAACATGACTAGGATTCCAAAGATCCTCAATTGAAACACCAACAATAAGCCTGACATATTAATGATGATAATAAAAAATAAATAAAAAAAACCTACATCTCAGTCTCAGGATTTGACACACAGCACGTTGAACCAGACATGCAGCCTATTGCATAATTGTGCCAATGTGTCAGGGACTTTCCAGGTTGTTTCAGTTTATTATTACACTATTTTCTGCTCTAGGCCATCCTCAAAACCACAACCAGTGTCAAAACCACATTAACAACTTCTCCAAGAGTGATCATAGCGATACCACCACTGCAATCAAATATGTGATTCAGCTGTTATTTTGTGACCTAAAACAGGAATTTAGGTGACTCTTGATCCCTCTCTCTCACTCTCTTCCCCCCCCCTCTCACTCACTTCAGGCTACAGTTGCTGGCTGAAAGAGAGACAGCCGTGGGCCAGCTCTGTTACCATCGCTCATTACTATTTCAACAAGATAGGAACATACATACTGACAGCTCCTGTGTCCCCTGCATGAAATTAACACACACTGTGTCCCTTACATGAACAAGACCAAACCAGTCCTCTAGGTTATATAGAAAACAGCAGCGTGTGGAACAAAAATTAGGGGGGGGGGGGGGGGGGGGATGAATAAATAAATAGAATCAGCACATCAGATTAAAAAAAATTTTAATAAATAAAAAAAAAATCTCCAATCCAATTCACTCTTAATTCAGGGCTTTTGTGGCAGTACTGGTCCTCTATCTGTATCTGTTGCAAAGCTCCATAAGAGGCGTGGCAAAACAGTATGTTCACATGATGTAATGTACCCGAGTGTTTATCCAAACCAGCACTCCTAGCTTTTTTTTTTTTTGTCTGCTTGATTTTATTAGTGTTTTATGATGATACTTGTCGCGTACAAACATCACACTGAATAAACATCGTAAAAGAGTTCCTTGGTTGTGAGTTGAGGCTGCAAAACACTTGCATGCAGTCATTTTAGCTCTGAAGCGACCAAAGACAGTAAATGACGGGGTCTAAAATTTTTTGCCTCCGAACCTTTTAAATGTGCATAAACAATACAAGAACGATGCAAGAAGTGAGGTTGCTACAAACAATAGCGGCATGAGGAAACCGAAACAAGAAGGGATTCATTATATTGTATTTATACTAGATGAGCCTGCGACTTTATACTATCTATATATATTTTTATTAATTTTTTTTAATGATAAGGACGTTTTCTATTTAAATTTCAAATCTTCTCTTCCCATGGACCGACTGAGATGAAACAAAGCCTAAATGTTACATCAACTTTGGCCCAATACACCTGTGAAAACCTCATTAAAATTTGTTCAGTAGATTTTAGGTGAGCGTGCACAAACAAAAATTCCAAAAAATTAATAAATAAAACATCTTGATGTGTTCTATTACTCATCTTGTGTCACCCGAAATAGTTTTTCAAAAATATCCTCAGTGTACAGACATGCCAACCTTACAGTATCATTATAATGTGTAGATATGGAGGGGCGGGGGGGGATGCATAGGTTTACCATAAGAATCTATTCATCTTATAACAGTTATTAAATTCAGCCAATCTGTTAATGTAATTAACTTACAAAGAAAAATCTCTGAAACCCCAGCAGTGATTATCTACAACTTCCACACCATCACCCAACACGCACTTATCAATCCCACACTCAGACATGGCAGGTACTTCACACATCGAGTGCAATCAAGTCCTCTTGTGAGCTGTGTTTCGGGAACAGGTAACACACCCTCTTTAGACATGCAGGAGTCGAATGTGGTGCTCACAGATTGCACTGTGGGTTATGTAACAAGGTTAGAACCGTTCCTCAGGAGAGACAGCGGGTCCAATACCAGATGGCCTGCCAATCCGACCTCAAATTCAACCTCTGTGTCAGCAGCCAAATAAGAGAACGCAGAAAGAGAGACAATAGGCTACTGCCCTACATGAAACGATTTAAACCACGGCAGAGCGATGATCAAGAAGGACGCCATTTTGAGAACGATCTGAAAATAAATACATCTGGAGAACTGACAGTGCCTTTTGTTTAGAGGATGGAGATGGGACGGATGCTAGTGAAAAAGGAAAGAGCAGTAGAGTAGAGGACCGCAAAAATGTTATGCTCCCTACAAGGCGCTGCAGGCAGGGGTAATTATAGCGGCACGCTGACCTGTGACGAACGAACACCACAGCATCAACAGTATCATCTAGTTAGTACACCCTCTTTTATGTTTAAAAAAAAACAAACAAAAAAAATAATTCTGATCATAGCAGGTCTTCATATGTGCACCGTGCCTTCATTTATTTAACAAAAACGCAAAAACAAAAAAAAAAAAGATGGGTGGCCAATACCAAGTAGCCCTTAATTGCTTCCACAGGATTTAAGAGCATATTGAAAAATAAAAGAATTAAGGTTTTGGAGTGGCCTAGTCAAAGTCCAGACCTCAACCCCATTGGAATGCTGTTACAGGACCTTAAAAGAGCTGTGCATTAGCGACCACCCAAAAACCTCAAGGAACTGAAGCAATGATGTAAAGAAGGATGGGCTGAAATTCCCCCACAATGATGTGAGAGACTGATAAAGTTATACAGGCAATGATTACTTCGAGTTACTGCTGCTAAAGGTCGATCTACAATCTGAATCGTGGGGGTACACTGGGAACAAGTCGTCCATGCTCCTTTATCTGATCAGTAAAAGATCCAAAACAAATTAACATAACATAAAATAAAATAATAAATGAATAAAATAAAAATCCATTAATTTACTGGTAAACTTTTACAACACCAGCAGACATATTTGAATACTGAAACATGATTGGCTGGTATATATATATATATTATGACGTAATAACATCTCTTGTCGCACTTTAATACTACCCCGAAATTTCTCTCCGTTTTTAGTTTTAAAAGAGGATTGTAATCAGTAAAAAAATGTTGTCCAAAGTTTATGATAAACATAGAACTTTCAGCTATAACTTTAAAATAAATGAGTGAAACAAGTCAGAGCAAAATAGTCTGATTTCTGGTAGAGTCTAAGTTGCTGCCCAAATCTTGTCCCCTCTCCAAAAAACAAAAAAAGTAAAAACCAATACGTTCCCAAGCTTAAGCTAACTGAAGCTTATAGAGAATAAGATGCTAAGCCCAACGCTCCCGCATGACTACAGTGCTGTGACCAAGTACGCACAACTTGCTAGACAGCAGATGCAACAGACTTTCTAGTTTGGGATAAACACAAATAATTAAAATAAAATTTTGCCCGTTACAAAGAGCACGGGTACGTCCACAAAGCACAAGAATATCCATTATTTTCTAGTTAGGAAAAATATTTGAGTACAGAACTGAATCCGTGTGTAAGCAAATCTGTTTCTGGGGAGCCTTTGAGAAACCCTACACAGCCCTGACCCTGGGGAGAGGAGGAGAGAGACAGCATCATTACTGAAATGTCACTCAGCAGGGAAAAGAGAGAGAGAGATACTGCCCATGGAGAGTGAGGAGGAATGAAGGGGGAGGAGAAGTGAGTGAGTCACACACGAAAAGACACTGGGTCCATGCTTTGCCTTTTGTTTGGTTTGGGCTTGAATGCACATTAGTAGTTGTGCAGCGTGGAAAGTACAGTACCAATGCAACACCAATGAGGTGTGTGCACGTGTGTAAATGTTTAGCATTTCCAGTAATTTGCATTGAAAGATGTTTAAGTTTTACACATCAGCATACAATTTAAATCAGCATTCCTCTCACGCTGATGGGAAACAACACACAGAATGAAGTGTTTTCAATTAAAATAAATTATATACAACACAGTCTTATCTGAGAGGAAGATGCGGCTCTGGACAAACTGCATTATACGGCATGCATTTCCTGTAACCAGACATTACTACTTCCTGTTACTCATGACCCTGGTATCAATATGTTATTGAGGAATGCATTAAATCATCAAACCAGAACCCAAAAAGTACAATGAAAGCAGCAGACAGTAAAAGAGGGAGACAGGCTGGATGGTGCATCTCTCTGGGGAGAGATTGGTCTCTGGTCTCACAGTATGATGTGCAGTGAAATGCTTATACGACTGTCTGACCTAAAATAGAAAGATCTCATGGCAGAGGTGGCTCAAATGGTTAAGGCTGCTGGTTAGTGGGTTACTGATCTGAAGGTCGGGGGTTCGAGCCCTCCAGCCTCGCCAAGTTGCCACTGTTGAGCCCTTGTGCAAGGCCATTAACCCAGTGGTATCGTGGGTGATCTTGCACTCTGATCTCGCACCAACTTCCTTACTGGGACATGTGAACAACTCACTGTGCTGTAAGGTTTATGAGACAAATAAATGAAGCTTAATTCTTAATTCCACTACAGTGAAAAATAACGGAAGAGTACAGTTAATCTAAAACGTAGAATTTACAATTAATTACATTAATAAAATGGAATTTAAATAAATTAAAATGAGGCTTCAACAATAAAAATATAGAAGAGTACAATATATGGCGTGTGTGTATGACAGCAGCAGTACGATAAAAATATGAAGTATGAAATGATGTGTGTCCAAAGTGTGTTATTAAGCACAGTCTCCGCCACACACCCCTCTGCACTGATCATTCTGATACTCATGGCGTCTCCTTATGATTTAGGATTCAAGGATACAAGCAGTGGAGTACGTAGGTTTTTAGATATTTTTTTCCAAAAGTGGAGCGGCTTCTGAACAGCAGGTCATGTTGTGTGCAGCGTGCGCCACGTCCTATTTCGGTGAAGCACAGGAAAGAGTCATTACATAATAATCAGGTGCATGCTCGCGTGAATTAAAAATTGCTGAACACATTTCTCTCTTTTAAAATTCTATGATTAAAATTTCCAGCAGCTTTAAAAAAAATGTAAACGATTTATCGGTTTGTCTTTCTTGCACCATCTTGCTGCCTGTCTACCATTAAAAATAAATAAATAAATAAATTAAAAAAAACCTACCCCCTGTGTTCATCAGCTTTCTTCTTGCTTGGTCTCCCTCAACTCTTCCTTGGTTTCTCTCTGGCCTCTTGCGTGCTCTCCCCCTGTCCCTTTCTCTCTGTCTTTTACTTAAGTCTCCCTTTCTTGCTTGGTCTCTTAGACACTCTCAACCCCCCTCATTCATCGATCACTCCATCCCATCTCTCTCTGTACCACCAGTGTTTCTACCTCCATCTCTTTAATTATTATATTATATTTAGATAATGTGGTTAAATCGTTAAGTTAAAAGCAAACGTCTCCTCTCTATCTTCCCCTCTCATTTCTTTTCTCGGTCTGCCTGTCTCATACAGTATTTCTTACTTTCTCTCTGTCCATGGGTCTCTCCACTTTTCTCCAAAAATATTTACAGCAAAATAAAGCATTGCCGTCCCACAGTGGACGATCATGACCACATAACTTCCACTTGAACCATCAATGGCTACATGTGGAACATAAATTTTGGCCCTACACACACAGGATAGAAGCCAGTGCCCACACGGTCACACCCTGGACATGACCTAGTAGTTATGGTCCTTCGCGTTCGTCTGTGCAAACTGTACATGGAGTCCACAGAGACGGGCAGAGTCTTGTTACTTTCGGCAATCTGGACTGATCACATGGGTCAATTTTGAAACTCAGTCATGCAGGAGGACTCGTAAAGCTCCCCCAAGGTATACACAACAACCAAAAACCGACATCCCATCCCATCACCCACGCACAGGCCAATCAGTGTTCACTTCCCAAACAGCTGAAGCCACAAGTTCTAAGAAGTGTTTAGTTCCCAGGAAGTTGGGTGGCATTGTGTCCAAAGAGAAGTGGTTTTTTTATTCAACCCACAACAAAACATTATAATGAAAAGGCAAGTTAAAAACATGCGAGTTTCCTAGTTTTAGAAGAGATTGGTTAGTGTCACAATCAAGTCCACATCATTTTCTGTAATTTCTTTTGTTCTGAGTGCATGACAATAAAACATGCACTCAAATTAAATAAAACTGAGTGTTTTACGGAAAAGGCCTTTTTTTTAATGTAACATTTACAAAAACCACTAACGCTTTTGCTGAACACACACAAGCATTCTTTTAAGGGAAGATATAAAATTATACAATGGTACGAGCAAAGCTTTGAATGAGGAGAAAATATTTCCATTTCCAGGAACCAACTTGCTGTTAAAGTGAAATCAGCTCAAACCTCACACAGAGCTCTGGAGGGTTATAAACGGCTTATTAAAATGCAATGCACCTTATCTAAAAGTCATCTGGAGAACATGGTGCACTTATGAGATACTTGCGTTTAAAACTCACAGCGAGCACGAGCCTGAAAGTGGCTGCTGACGGTGCAGGTTATAATCATACGGGCCGGGCCACATCAGCAGGACGACGCAATAAACAAGGAGTCGTGAAGTGGTGTTTTGCACAGCAGCTCCTAAAGGAAATCTATCGGATCATAATGAAGGTAACCGAATAGCTGAGTAAAGAAAACACCCCGCAGCTGAAGTTCAAACAGGGGACTGGTCCTTCACCTAGACACACTTGTCATGTTGCTCATTTAGAAAATAAACATATTTTAACATCAGATGTGTCTTTCATGAATATCTGAACTAAACGAGAACTCATTATACCTCATAGAATCAAACTGAATGTATAATGATTTTCATGCTAAAATAACTATGAATATGTATTTTAATTAAAACCATTCAACGTAAGGAATTCCCCCAAATGAATGCTTTAAAAAAATAAATAAAAATCTGAAGGGATATTTAATGATGTGACTAGGGATCATTATCAGTTGAAAAACAAAGATAAGTGCAGACAATAACACAGTCTGACCAGGCTCACACAGGACAGCAGTTTGAAAGAAGAAAACTGAACTGTGGGCGAATGCAAAAAAACTAAAAGAATTAATAATAAAGTTGAAACATTTGCCAAGTTACAACTCGATCAATGAGTTAACACAGTTGATTTTAGTACGGTAAAGGAGCACTGCAAACGCAGAGTTAGTTTTGTCTTTATCAACAATTTTGTTTTCCAATTTGCATAGCGTAATATTCGCCAAGAGTTTCCTGCAAAATTTTGATTCAGACACGTTTTAATTTCAATCTTCGTAGCAAAATAAATAAATAAATAAAAACAGCATGTTGTGTTATTTCATATACTGTCCTATTTAAATTAGGAGGTGTGTCGAAACATTTGATTTGCGCTCGTAAGCAAATGTGTAAGTGTGTATAATGAGTGTGTTCGAGACCAATTCAATCGCAGAGTTTAGAAAAAAAAAAAAGGGCATATTGGAACCTTTTAACGGACTTGATTTTTAATAATGTAACACCATAAAAATCCATTTCTGTTGCAGCACTCAAAAGTTTCTACACTAGAACAGAATCGGTTATAAATGATGCTGATCACGGCCAATCCAAAGGAAAACGAGCCAGTTCTGGTCACTGTCTGATCGACCGGTTCATCTCCATTACAAACACACACACACAAAAAGCTATAACGACCCCCAATCTCTAATATGCACTTAAGATAAGACTTTCACAGTGCTGTACATACCACAGTTGAAAATCATACTTCACAACAGGTCAAAATACAATGTGGGAAATTAATTAATTAATTAATTAACTAATAAAGTCAATGTGTTTAATCACATCACACACACACACACCATCAGACAGGCTCTGACAACTTCATTTAACTCGAACAAACCAAACTGAATATTAGTATAATATTGCTGTCAATTATTTGTTTTGGTGTCGATTTTTGGTGTCGATATTTACACTTAAGACAAATATTCCATAAAAGTCAAAGCTGAATAATCTTTAAACGTGCAGCTTTTCCTACAATAGTCAAGGTCCACTTATCTCAGCCAAGCCTTACACTGTGACAAATATCGTGCCTCCCAGTTATCGCGATATTTCCGCTCGTATCATCAGCAACCCTGTGCTGCTATTATTATCATCATCATCATCATCATTATTATTATTATAAATCAACGTTACAGGAATACCGACCAACATATGACTCGGATATGAGTATCATTACATTAATCATACTAATAGTGCAGCTAAGGAACAAGGTTGTTTAGTGTTTACAATCTTAAATTCGTGCTAAAGGCTAAAGTCTGTGAAATAGACAGCAGAGAGACCGGGAGCACGAACATGCAAAACATCCCAGTTCCACGTCTCCCTGCGTTACCGGGGTTTTAATGTTAAAACCTGAACAGAAAATGCGAACCCAATAAAACATTAACATATAAAAAAAATCGTCAAACCAAGTCATATAAAAAAGCCTCCATACCGATGAGTTCCTGCTCCTCTCCCGTCGCCTGGAAACAGCAGATTTTTTTTTTACGGGAATCCGACGGTTTAATCAGATTCTGAAGCTCGTGAGCGCCTACGTCACTTCCGTGTTTTTCCCCCGCCCTCTCCTGACGTTAATTCTGTACACCTGTAACCGCGACTGCGGCTGCGTTACTAACAAGTACAGTGCTGCATACACGAGTGCACTACATTAGAGTAGGAAAATTATTTTACTTAAACACACTATTTAGTGCACTAGCGTTAGCATGGGGCGAATTGGGATTTCGCCTGTTGAGAGGCGCAAAACCTCCATCGTTCTGCTTAAAAACAACAACCAAAAAAAAATCAATGTACTTTTTTAAACGCCCATACTTATGGGCAATTTCTATCATCTTTTATAAAAATAAAAAATACCTAAGCGTCTCAGTAGTTTTACCCAAGTTTTATCCCAAAAAAAGATTTTAATTAAAAAAAAATTGTTTATTTTTAACGTCTGATTTTACAAAATAATTTTAGCAGATTAATACCCCTTTATATTGTTTTTAAAATAAATAAGCACACATTGAAATCAAATGACTTTAATGTATTTATTTGTCACATACACAACTATACCCATGCAGTGAAATGCTTATATGACCTTAAAAAAAAAATAAAGGCAGGGTAGAGTGAAAAGACAAAAAGGATTTTACTGCAAGGAAAAACTGCACTGAGAGAAATGTAAATTGTAATCTTCTGAAATATTTAAAATTTACAAAGGGTCTGTGTTTGCATAGAGTTTGCGTGTTCTCCCCGTGCTTGGTGGGTTTCCTCTGGGTACTCTGGTTTCCTCTCACAGGCCAAAGACATGCAGATTAGGCTAATTAATATTCCCAAATTGCCTGAAGTGTGTGTGTGTGTGTGTGTGTGTGTGTGAAGGTCATAAAATGTGAACAAATACAGTGGTAATTACCATTGGCCTCCACGGTCCCAAATTTGACTACAGAGGTTCCTAGATGGACGGATGGTGTAGGATATTATAGCATTAATTCCTAACATTTCTATTCACTAATAACTAATTTTGGGATTTATACGCAAATGGTTGATTTTTCCTTATTTCCTTAAAAAACACTTTTAAAAAAAAGTCTAAGCATTAACACACATATTAATAACACGTACAATAATGACAGTGTTTTTACTTTCACAGACACCTGGGGTTAGTACTGACAGGGGGTGTGTCTTGGTATATTGCCCACCACTCAGAGGACCAAAATCCCTTCTTTTTTGGTCAGAACCTGGATACAGCTATAATCTGGTGCATCACTACAGAAAACTTAATGAATATTTTAAAGCTTATTATATGACTCAGGCACATTTACATTCATGTGAATTATATAACTAGAATAACTTTGAAGGAAGCTCTCACAAAGGGATAATTCGTTTTATATACACTAGAGGGCAGCATACATTTATAGTATGAGAAACACTCACTCATCGCCTGTACAGCTTTATCCTGTATACAGGGTTGCAGGGGCCTGGAGCTTATCCCAGGAGACTTAGGGCACGAAGAGGGGTACACCCCGGATGGGATGTCAATCAATCGCAGAGCACAAACACATACACACACTCACATGCTCATTCACACACTACGGGCAATTTGGGAACGCCAATTAGCCTAATCTGCATGGCTTTGGACTGTGGGAGGAAACCGGAGGAAACCCACCTAGTACAAGGAGAACATATAACCTCCATGCACACAGATCCTGAGGCAGGAATCGAAGCCGGACCCTGGAGGTGCAAGTCGACAGTGCTAACCACTAAGCCAGTGTGCTGCCAGCACTGAGACACAGGTTTAAAAATGTAAATAAATACATTTTAAAATCTGGACCGTCTTAATGAATTTTGAGATTCTTTGCACCCAAAAACAGTATATACCCAAGTCCCACCTCTAGGACTGCAGGACATCTTCAGAACCTATTAAAGCCCCATATCTGGTAAAATCTCATACATCTTGTGGACTGATTTGCTAAAGTCCTTATACTAAAGTCGTCTTGAAGATCACCTTATGGCTAACATTTTGCTTCATGAGCTAGCTTAACTTTGAAGCAATCAAGGAAACCTCCAATGATTAAAAAACACTATAACACAACTATAACAAAAAGGAAGCAACTCAGAACTGGTTTCATGAAAACTTTTTATTTGCAAACACACCCTAAGTAGTTTCTACATGCCCTTGGTGATCTTATTAAATTTCGTTTCAATAGGTGCATTCATGTCTAATTACATCATGTCAATAGTATTAAGTACAGAAAAAGAAACGTCATCCAGCCAGCAAAACATTTAATTTCCTGTTCATTGTCCATTAACATGTAGAATAAATACCATACTGACAGTCAATACCTTAAATGTTAGTCTTTAAACTACTATTGTAAATTCTGTTATTAGGAAAAGAAAATTAACCCTTAATGTCTAACTTTACATTCTAGAAAACAACAGAAGTAAACAGAAGAACAGAATCCCAACACAAGTAAAACAGTAGTGAGAAATTTCTCTCAGGTTTTCCAGCATATGATAACAAAATAACTTGAAATGATGGTTTGAAGTCCATTAAGACTCAGGTATATTTGTTTTAGATCTCAGTTCAGCTTATGACCCAGATGAGAAAAAGACAAACCTGATTTAGCTAAAGAATAAATCATGTTGAACACATCAGGTTCTGCCTTTTCTATAGCAATAGTCATTTTTATGACTAATTTGCTGGGTTGTGCCCGGCAACGGCACAGTGGTTTTGCATAGGAATAGGGTTAACAGTCTTGCCTGATGGACCAACAGTATGGCATTTTAGGAAATGAATACATTTGTAACCCTTACACCAACATAAGCAACCATTACACCAAGTAAGTGCATTAATATTATGTGTAGATTTGTAGTCGATAGTTTTTTATAGCAATAGTGATTTTTATGGGGTTGCTGGCCCAAAACCCTACCCTCCTCAAGGATGCATTGGGCCCATATAGGCAAAGGGTTAAGGGCAAACCATTGGTGGTGGGGCTCGAAACTTTTGGCCCCCGGTTAAGCAACCCACAGCCTCAACCACCTGAGCCTGCATCACTGGATTACTTATTGTTAACGTACAGTACATATGACATTTAGCTCAGAAATGGACAAAACAGTCTGTACAAAATATCTGAATATTGGTATTAAAAATTAGGCAAAAGAAAAATGTCCTTGTCCCTGATGGCCAAAAACAATAAACTCAGCTTTAAAATATGGTTAGTAATGCAAAATCTCATGCTGTAACCTCTTTAAAATATTTGTAATCTCTTCCACACATTCACGCACATATTCCCTAAGAGACGTCCATATCGAGTATACATATGTACTAGGTTATGAATAAATATTTATTCTGTGGTTTAAATACTCGTACAGTATTTCTCTTTGAATATGACCTGTACAATTATTTTCATTTAAAATGAAAAAGATCATTTATAATAATAAAGACGAAATATTTAATAAAATAAAAGAGTGATGCATTCTTTCAAGTTTGAACATGACAGATAAGGACTCACTCCTGCAGATTCTCTTGATTGTAAGCTGTAGGAGCATAAATTGAGGAGTCAGTGTTAGTCACACAAGCTATAAAGAAAAGGTGGCAGGTTTAAACATTTTGTCTGCTCTCTCCATGACACTCGAGTGCTATTCAAACTAAGTCATACAATCATTGAGTGTAGATTAAAAATATTTGAGTTCTGAATGTTTTCAAACAGAAATCTATAAAGAATGTAGTAAAAATGCAATAACTTTTTTTTTTTTTTTGCATCAATCTACTGTATATAATTGAAGAGTACAATATGTAGGTTAAAAAAATAAATAATGGTAAATAATAGTGAAAATGTTTAGCTTCAACTAATTACATAGAAATATTCTTATAACTCAAATGCAAAAGCTACACAAGGCTAAACATTTTTTTTAGTGTGTAAAGAGAAGAAAAGCAATAATCTTACACATTACAGGAGGATCCTGTTTGGATCGGAAACCCTGAGATGTAAGTGTGTCCATGATCCACTGTAGTGCTTTAGTTGACTGACAAACCTAATACAAAAACAGACTCTCTTATTAAAAAAAAAAAAAAACACATTTACTAATTCAAAAACAGCAATAACAATCAACAGTCAATGCGTTATTTTAAGACATAATGGTCAGCTGTTCTGGAATAGTTCTGTCAAAATCAGTATTGTCAAGTGCATTTGCAAAACCCATCAAGCACCATGATGAAACTGGCTCTTATGAAGACCATCCCAGGAAAGCAAGACCAAAACTCTGCCATTTAGAAACCATTTAGAGTTTCTGGTCTCAGTAATGACCAATTAACAGCGCTTCAATTTAGATGAAGGTTTACCAAACATAAGTAGCAGACACATCTGAAAATCAACTGTTCAAAGGAGATTACTGCATGTTTTGGATGCCTTCAGCATTATTTTACAGTGTAGAAACAAATTGTAATCAGGAAAGCCCACTGAATTAGAAGCTGTGTCCAAACTTGCACTGTCCATATGAACTCATGCTTCAAAACCATGTGCATTAAAAATGAGTCCAGTTATAGTCAGGTGTGCACTAACTTTTGGGCATACAGTATTGTTTATTTTTGTAGCAATTTGAATAAACTCCTTACTGATTTAAAAAATGTTTTAAAGTAGAAAGTACTGCATTAGAAAAAAAAAAAAAGACATTAGATTTATTTACTGAATACCGTAGATTAATTGGATTCTAGTAATTAGAAATGGGCAAAACAGTTATGTACTGTAGTTGAATTATATTTGACAATATGATCATTCCAGATTTGCATAGTATTTTTGAAATGCATTTAATTTCCATTATGTTCTATTAAAAAAAGAATAAAAATTCTTTCTGACCTGCTCCTCCAACCGGCCAAGCCTTTTTTCCACAGACGCCAAACCCCATGCTTGTCCATGCTCTATTATTTCAGACATGGTTCCAACCCTGAAAGAAAATAAGGCTGTGTATATTAGCCAAAAAACTATTACCAAATAAAACTGCTTTGAAAACACTGTAAATTTGCTTCTTATATTATATAATTACATTAAAAACCTAAGACAAGCACTTTAGCACTTTACTAGGAACATAAGCTATGTCAGATTAGTTCTTATACCATGGTGCTGTAGAAGGTGTTAATTAATGTTTTATTTTTAAAACACTAGCTCTGACAGTACTGCTGGATGCAAAGCAAATCACATTATATATATGAGAAGACATGACTTTTTTTCTTTTATTATTGCATAATTGTTGATATGATGAAGTTTTTTTTATGAAGAACAGTGTGCCATTGTACTGGATATCAGCTCATACGACCACATCACAACTGTACAACACTCCAACAGCGCTCCCTCTCATGT
>JAQQZT010000036.1:24537245-24589676 GCA_030068275.1 Clarias platycephalus | reverse complement strand
TGAGGACTTGTTAAATGCAGTTTTACAGAATATAGTGTATTTGTTGTAATTTGATGCACTATGATTAAAAAAACAAAAAACATATTCGGCCCGCACATGGTCACATTTCTTCTCATCCGGCCCTCATCCTGTAAGTAGTAGTAAATAGTGCATGTAATATAAATAGTAGTATAATATAGTTAATTAAATTGTATTCCTTTATTTTTTATTGTACAGAGCAATACAATAGGATTCACTTTGTAACTCTTCTTCATCAATGTCAGTGTATAGTTAATATATATATACAGTGTATATATATATATATAGGCAAAAATATAAAAACATAAGATAAAAATACATATTTGTCATCAGGTGCAATTGACTCAGTTTGTGCAATACTGTATTCTAATAATAATAACATAACATATCATTCATGTAATGTCTAGAACATCCATCTGTCTATATTTGGAACATTTCATCTGGGAAATGCTGACACAGGTGGCTTTAGGTTAGCACTGTCGCCTTGCACTGCCAGGTCCTGGGTTCGGTTCCTGTGTTGGGTATGTGTGCATGGAGTTTGCATGTTTTTGCTGTTTCCTCCCACACTCCAAAGACAGTTTAGATTAATTGGCATTCCCAAATTGCCTGTAGTGTGTGAATGTTGACCGGATGTCCTACCAAAGTCATACAAGATGGGAAGAAATACAAATTCAAATTCAAATTTTATTTGTCACATACGCAGTTATACACAGTACGATATGCAGTGAAATGCTTAGACAACTGCTCGTGACCTTAAAATAAAAGTCTATGAATAGGAATAGGAAATAAATAAAGGGTAAATTTAACTAGGATAGAATAAAATAAAATGTAAAAATTAAAGTTAAAATAAAATAACTGTACAACATAAATACACAATATAGAAAATATATGAAGAATATATGAAGAAATATAGAACAATAAGAGCAGCTGCACGAGTAGGTATATATTTATGTAATTTTTGTGTGGAATGGAGTTAGAATAAATGGTAATGGTCATCATTGGCCTCCATGGTCCCTAGTTGGACTACAGAGGTTCATACATTTCTTTTTTTTTTTTGCATTGAATGTTATTTTTTGGTTTGGAAACTTTTTTTTAACACAAATCTAATTCCACACTGACTGCTCCTTTTGGACGGCTCAAAAAAATAAAAACAGATTTATCCTCAGCTTTTAACAGACCTCAGACCTGAAATATAGCTGCTATCTCAAGCCCTTTGGGTGTTTTTAACCAGCTCAAGTGTGCACATTTATAATGCAAACACACCACGTGATGTCATCGAGAGCGTGCACTTGTATCGACAGCTGAATTATGGCAGAAAATGAGATCTCCACGGGCTCTTTTTTCCCCCCTTGTTAAAATTAAAACCTCTGGACAGAAAATGTACATAGAATTGCTTGTAAGTATGGCCTTGTCATTTATGTTCATAGGAAGGTTTATTGTTTAATGTTTAGCAGAGGATTGGTTTGTGGCATATACTGTACATATAAGCCACATACTGTAGATACAAGAAGGAAATGAAGCACAGACACACATCTCTTTTGCCAGACTGCAGTGCTGACATCGCTCAATCCTGTATCTTTTACTGCAAGTGGATGCCAATGCCAATTAGCCTAACCTGCATATCTTTCTAATTAAATGACTAATTTATAAATTAGCAAAGTCATTTATGCTATTTTACTCACAGTATTGTTGAGTAAAATCAGCCAGTTCCCTGGATTATACCTGAAATTAACAGTTTGTATGATCATGTCCCATTAATGCGTGATAGTAATGGCAAAATCAAAATAGTCTTTGGAGGTTAAGATTGAAATTAATTTTTCAATGCTCGGGTTCACAAATATAATATTTGACATTATTTTCCACTTCTTCATTCTTGAATATGGTTGGTCAAGAGATAGGGATGTAGCGATAACTCTCCAATCACAATTCGATTTGATTTACAGTACGATCCTGCTGTCATGATTTTGACTCAGTTGTCATCGTACTGTATTAATGTCTCTTTCTTTGAACAGCTGTTTAATATTGTAAAGAAAATGTCTGACAGGTTCACCTTATCTTAAAAATAGCCATGTTTATAAATTCTCCCCCAAAACTTGACAAGGTTTCTGATCATCATCAAAGTTTTATAATCTAAACAGAGCTCCGACGTCAGCTAAAATGCCTAAATTCCGCAGCTTCTTTCTAGGGCACTGCAGATAGCAGCGTTGCAGAGCTGGTGTCATTTGAAAGTTACCGAAGAGCTCGTTTTAATTGTTACATCATGACTGTGTAGCCTGATATCTTATACTGCATGTCAGTCATTGTGATCTGGAGCTCTTAGTCACTTCACAGTGATTCCTAGAAATAATTCCTGGATGCTCTCCATAAAAAAAATGCAATTGTGATCATGCTTTGGATAAATTGCGACTACATGTTAATAAAACTGCTTTAAAACCTTATAATGTTTATGATTTGTTGCTTATATAAGAGCAAGAGACGTTATACTGTATTGGTCTGCTGATGAAAGTATAAAATAAGCTTTAGATACATCTGGCTTGTGAAAGTTCCCAGTAGCTCCACCCCAGTAGCCTCTGGTGTATATTGTACCGAATCTAGAGCAGGCAGTTACAGGTTTCTGGAACCATTGTCCTAGAACCATTGTCCTAGAACCATTGTCCCTGACCTGCTTCCCGGTGGAAACATGCCTAATGTTCTCGCGTTCTTGAAAATATTTTCTGAACCAGTTTTAGCTCATTTTCCTCTATTCACGTGCCCTCAGCTACTGTTACTTGTCTGATTCACTGAACAGCTGCAACCTCTGCTGCTTCTCCAAATGTTCGCCTTCCTCTGATTATCCTCCACACAATGCTTTCTAAAACAATGACTGAATCCGTGCACCAGCATTCCAGAACCGCTGACTTTATACATTTATAAAACTACAGTATTAAGGTATATTTATTATTTTTTTCTTCTCAAAATAGAAAGTTTACGCCTTCCACACCCTGTTATATCAAAAGTCGATAGAAAAAGTGATGATATCATTGGTGCGTACGGGGAATGTCAGGTAGTACTGTAGTACTGTTGACTTTGATGTCCTTTCTGGAAAGATCCATTAGGCAGGAAGGTGCGTCAGATTTTCCAGTCATTGCATAAGACAACGGAGCTGTCCATATTATGCTCCCATCATTTGGCCTAGAGTGTGCAGAGTTTCCTGAAAACTGAGGGAGGCGAGGAAAACAGGATAGAGTGGAGGGAGCCACCCAGGCCAGGGTTCACACATGTTTAATGGCTGTGTCTACTTTCACTTCCCTTTACAGCAGAAAGAACCATAGCTTGTATGACTGACACATGCACACACTATGTAAAGACGTGGCGCTTGATTGACGACTCCCCACAGGCTCCACCGATGGAAATTTATCGAGACGCTTCTTTTCCAGTGGAACTAATTCCACATACTGCACTGCAGGGACTAGATGGAATAATGCTCGCCTTTTTTTTTTCTCTCTCTTTTTTTTTCTTTTTCTTCTTTAGGCTAATGCTCAGTTCGGGATCAGCATAAAACACCCCATTATGTGCATTCTGCCTGATATCTTTGTGATTTTGTGAACCTATTGTTTATTTTCATACCTCTCCCTTTTCTGCAGTATGTGAATTGTTCGTAGCTTTGAAAATGTTGCCGCTGCTACTGGCACAGACCCAGAGCTTCTCTATCTGCTCCAGACACTACTGCCATATTAGTCACACCCTGTCACAACGCGCTCCAAAAATCTGTCTCCGAGCTATTGTTTAAAGCTTATTGAAGTAGCAGCTTACACAAGGCAGTTTATCATATGCTTCAAACTCGAAAAATTAAGAGTAAAAAGCATTTAACAATTTTCAATAGAACATGCTTGCGCTGAAGAATTATAATGTTTGATTTCTTTTTTTTTTGCATGTCATCCCTCTGTGCAGCAGTGTACAGTATAATCATACATAAATGCGTGTGGTGTTCAACAGAGGTGTCAAACTAAAAAATTCTCAGTATTTCTAGTAGCCTTAGAAGAGACATTCATTTTTTTGTATTGATTGACCCCATTCGTCTAGAGAAAGAAAGTAGAATAGAATAATTGAAAGAACAAGAATGGCTAACAGCTGTACAGTATGTTCTGTTCAGGGATGACGCTATAAGGTTCCATTAAACTAGTCAATTAGATAAATACATCGATTAGCCTCGGTTGTGAGGATGGTGAGTAATTAGGGTCTTGAAAGAACCAGAGAATTAAATTTTAAATAAATGCAGGCAAATAATTTGTCTTCAACGGCACTCAAGTCAAACTGGAACTTAAAACTAACATGGAGCTTAAAACTGATTAATGTTTACAGTAGACGTCATCCTCAGTACAGTGATGAGACTTTTAACTGCAGTAAAATATTAAAAAAAAAGTTTTAAAGACGGTCGTAGAAGGTCATGTGAACTTTCCGCGACTGGAACGCTGTCAAGAAAGAAGTGGCCTGGTTTGATTACCAAAGGCATTTTTGGTATTTTTTGCAGGACACTGTATAAACTCATACTGCCAACCGCACCACTTGCACATTACAGGAACTTGACTGTGAGTTATTGCTACCTTATTGCCACGCGATTTCCACATGTTTGGGTAGTTAAAGGAGTTCCTGGGAGGCCAGGGTATTAAACATAGTCGGATGATGGCTAAGTCATACTAAGAAAACTCATCTACCGTGATGCTATCCAGGCACTAGTGAATTCCTGGGATAGAATTGTGCATTAGTGAAGCAGAGATTGTATATTATTCTATAGAGAAATAAAAGTAGTTTTACTCTCATAAATGTGTTCTGTTCTTCAAAAAGTCCTGATTTTTGAAACGCCCTTTATTATATTTCAGAACAGAACACTTTTTTATTTACTTTGGAATTACTGAATGTGTTCACTTTGATATGATGTCACACCAGTCTAGACTAATCATATGAACGTTTACCATTGCTCTAAAGTTCAGTGTTTATGCTTCCAAAGGCTGTGATCATGGAGTTTCATGAAGAACTTTCTATCGTGGCCAGCATTTTTTTCAGCATTTATGTGCTGCATTGGCTTTTCTTTGGAAACAGAGCAGATGGGCTTGGATTTGGTCCCTACAGGTGTAGATGAGCCTTGGGTGCCCATGATTCTGTCACCAGTATACTGGTATATAATTAATAATCAGTGCTTTTCAGTTAACCTGGAGGTGGTGTTAGTGTTGTGACTGATCGGTGTATGTGGTGAAGATATAAAAAAAAAAAATGTGGGCAAAACCTTACTAGCTAAGCTGAGAATCAAGTATATAAAGTAGCTGTACTTACCCACCAATGCGTTTTATACAGTATTTGAAACATTTATTATACTAATATACTGATAAAAAAAAATGAAAGCATAGCATTTTACTTAGTCGTGTCTTCTAGCACATTGTTTATTAGAAAAGTACCCTGTTTCAAGAGCATTTCGAGCATCAGAGGAACACAGCAGTGAGATTTAGTATTCCAGTCAGTTCTCTGTAAGCCACTTCCTTTCCTCCTCTTCATGAGCAACCATTACAGCACTGCACTGGTCAATATCAGCTTGGCCTGATTGTGTAGTCTCTTAAATTAATCTAAGCTTTTAGTCCGACTCAAGAGGACTCCTGGGGCATGAGGGACAGGCAACACAAAAAAAAACCTTTGTCCTCTTAATCAGTATGCTTTTCCTATTACTTCTGGAAGACTTGTTTTGCAGGGTTTGGACCAGTGGGCCATCACTGATATTCATGTCATATAGACTTGCTATACAGCACATAAAAAAAATTATGCATAAACATATTCAGACTTTGGGAATGAGGAGGTGTACACCATCGACAGGGTGCCAATCCAGAGCAGGACACATACACACTATGGGTAATTTGGGAACGCCAATTAGCCTAGGCTGCGGGAGGAAACCAGAGTACCCAGAGGAAAACCCACCGAGCACAGGGAGAACATGCAAACTCCATGAGCACAGAACTGAGGCGGGAATTGAACCTTCGACCCACGAGGTTCAAGGTGACTGTGATGACCACTACACCAGCGTGCCGCCTTCTGTAAACATATTTGAAATATATATAATAAGACCACTGTAAACTTGCTTATTATTAATTATTAATTGTTAAATTCTTAGTCATGTGTTCTCTATGCGCAAGGTTCAGTTTGAGCAATAAATTCTACTTTTACAATAGTATTTATTAAAATAATTGTCTTCTCCATTTGATCATTTTCTGCGGGACTGTAAATCTACAGTGGATCAATGCACTTGAACCCACCTGTTCCACACTTTATCACCAATGACCTTCTTTTCACCGTCCCCACTGTCCAGGTCATGCAGTCCTCGTAGTGTCCTTCTGTACGCCATCTTACTCTTAACATAATTTGACTATGGTGTTTTTTTCCCCCCCTCTCTCTAAGGGACTCTATGCATTGTCCCTGCCCCCTTTATTGCTCTCTCTCAATCCATCTTTCTCTCTGTCTCTCCCCTCCCTCCTTCCGGTGTTCCTCGTGCCGCAGTCGCCGCGGCTCAGCAGTGGAGACCCTATTTGGGATGCTCAGTGCTGCTGCAGAGGATTCTGTAGACTTCAGCCACAATTGAATCTCAGACGACTCCTCTGTGCTCGCGTTTAGCATTCTCAGCATCGCTCCATGGCATATGGGGAGAAGGACTGTGCCATTCTGTGAGCTGGTTCACAGGTGCATTTCTAAAGCAGTGCTGGAGTGGTTGTATACGTGTTTGGATTGCTAAGGTGAAAGAAAAAAAAAAAAACTGTGTACATGCAGGCATGACTCGTCTGAATTGGTGCTTGGCTTCGCTTTTCAGCTGGTGGAAGTTTCTGTTCTTTTGTTTTTTTCCTCTGAGGGTTTCCAGAAAAGAGACGGTAAGCCTGTACCTGTTCCACTACATCGCACAGCGCATTTATGGCAGACGTGTCTTTCTAAGTCAAATCTAAATATAAGCAATTAATTTAGTATTTACTGAAAGATTTTTTTATTTAGAATTCAGCATTTCTAGTCAAACACTTATTCCATAATACTGTATTATGGAACATTTAAACATATACATTTAAGTCCTTTTCCTTTGCAGGTTATACTCTAATGCATTACTCAATTACTCAATGATTGTTTGTTTCGTTTAATACTTGCACTATGTTGTTCATTATAGGTTTCTAAGGTTCTTCTTAGCTTTCTCTTGGATCATTTCTTGATAGAAAAACACTCTGCACTAGGGGTGTACATACACAGAACTTTATGTAAGAGTTTTCAATTTGTGAACCATGTTCTGAATGCAGACCAAGAAAAGTATTTCAAAGGACCGAATCAAACAGGTAAAAAAATCTAAACTTAAAAAATACAGTATCCGAGCTGAAAAACATAAAAAAAAATAGTTAAGCTATAGTTAAACATAAATCAGTACAGCTTCTCTAGCAGATCCCTAGTTGTGGCTTATCCAATCACAGGCGTTTATGACGATGGTAGAGGGAGAGAAAATATTAAATGAAAGAATTTTAAAGAAAGTGATTATATTAGTAAAGATTTTTCACTTCATGTACCATTTGAGGTGACCTGACAAGCTGGTTTGTTTAAAGATAAACTGACAAATGTTGTGTCTCATCTCATCAGAGGCCATGGCGCTAGTCAAAATTGGTAACGTGAAGCCTCAGGGTGGAAAGAAAAACATAACCGGTTCGAATGGTCTTATTTATAATCATGAATTAATGATTAATGGTTAAGCATTTATTATAACTCTTGTCACCATTTAAGAATTCCCTTAGATGATGAACCAGCAAACAAGTAATAAAGGTATCTCCATAATTTTGTCTGCATTTTTATGGTTAGTATGTGACCACTCCAGGTCTGCAGGGATCACTGCTTTGTCACTTTGACTCTGCAGTGGATATTGTTGCATCTGGTTATTAACCTTATTATGATTATCCTTATTATAATTGGTGTATGGCATGCTTATGCAGCACTGCTTTAATTGCATATCTGTATTTCTTTCTAGCAAATTAGGGTCCAATGTGACTTATAGGCTGATCGCTATTTTGATTAAAGGAAATCACAAACACCTGGGCTAGACTTTATAAACCCCTGGGGCTGTTTATTAATGAACATCATTGGATCTTAGGGATCACTGCTGTGCACAAAGAAAAAAATAGTCTTTTTCATTCACCTGGGAGAACTTTTTACCTATTTTGTTTTCAAAATGATTCGAAGTGGAACCAAATTTGCAATACGGAACTGTTCATCATCCAAAGCCCTTGAGAATCCTTTGAGGAAAAGTGCACCTTCAAGGCTACATTTATCTTTTCCCTGAAGAGCAAAGGCATACAAGTACAGTACGTAATCTATACTGTAACAGGATATTGTGTGAATTATTTATTATAGTACGTTTATTACGTACTATTCAGCTATGGAATCAGATTACGTGTGTGCATAATGAGATTCAAGAGGTAAAAGACAGTGAGATAAGAAATGAATCAGAAATGATTATAAGCCTGGACCAGGATATTACTAGGTCCTGATAAAAGCACTGCCTGATACCAAGACAGCCAGTTGAATTTGCTTAACTGATCTATATTTACTTATGTGCACATGCTAACACACAAGCTTAGCTTAGCATAATCAGAGGTCATACAAATGTGAATAGTCTTCTTGTTCTTTATATTCTATTCCATTTCATTTTTGCCACAGCTCTGTTAAATACTCAATTCTAATTGGTCAGAATTGAGAGAACAGCTATTTGTAGCTGCTATAACATAAGTGATAAAAAAATACCGCACAATATTAAATGTAACTCAAAGCTGATTAAAAAAAAAAGTAGGAGATCTCTATTTATAATGTATAAAAATATAAATGTTGGCAAATGTCTGTGGAATACTTTAGAGCATGTTGTTATAGGACGAATAATCACGACAGCATCCTTTTGTTGATTATTTTTCAATAACAGCATCCCTGGTCACTTTTTATCTCTTACTTAATCCATCTTAAAAAAAAAAAAAAAAAAAATCTTTTTCATTCATCTATTTGTCTCCATATCTGTTCCACACTAAGACACATTTGTCAGGTGCTAGAAGAAGGTTATTTATGATGAAGAAAGATGAAATTTTCATGCAAAGGCATGTAGCAGAAAAATCCATGAAAACAATCATACAATTTCAATTTACCATTCGAGCTTCATATTTAATGTGGATGGAATTTTAATGGGAAGCTGTCAGAAATCATTGTCAAATGTTATGTTTCCTGCCAAATTGTTGGTCAGTTGTTGGTTGATTAAAGCTGTGATTCTTAAGCACAGTTGGAATCAAGTCAAAGGTACTTAATTGCATTGTATTAGGGAAAGAGGAGGAGAGAAAGAATGATGGACAGGGAAGAAAGAGAGGGAGAGAGAGATGATGGAATGGGGAGAGAGTAAGAAAGTAAATTAGAGAGAGAGCAAGAGAGGGCGATTGCACTTTCAGTAATTAAAAAACGTAAGAGCTTCCTCTTACTGGCTGTCTGTACAGATGCAGCAGGATGGCAGTCGCAATATGATCTTAGCAAGCATTTCTCTTTAAGCGACAGATCAATCTTGAGGTATTGGCATTTTAATAGTAGGCAATGTCGGTCTCTGCTGTCCTTATCATTGAGGTCGACAAAGCACTTCTCTTCTCATTAAATTAATGTCCTTGCACTCGTTAATCCAGAGACACAAACACAAACTGGACGAGATATAAAAAGAGGGCATGAAGCAGAAGAGTTGAGGTACTTTTTACAAAACTTTAAAATATGGAAATCTATCCACTCACTCACTCAACCATCTATACCACTTTATCCTGTATTCATGGTGACGGAGGCCTGGAGCCTATCCCAGGGGACTTAGGGCACGAGGAAGTGTACACCCTGGACAGAGTGCCAATCCATTGCAGACCACACACACAGAGAACGGGCAATTTGGGAACACACACACAGAACGGGCAACCAGTTAGCCTAATCTGCAGGTCTTTGGACAGAAACCGGAGTACGCGTAGGAAACCCACCAAGCACAGGGAGAACGTGCATGCACACAGAGATGGGAATTGAGCCTGACCGGGAATTGAACCCAGACCCTGGAGGTGCAAGGCGACATTCATTAGGACTCTTAGGAGAAGCGTAAAGCTCACTTTTAGCACACACTATCTATCTATCTATCTATCTATCTAGAGAGAGAGAGAGAGAGAGAGAGAGAGAGAGATATCCACTGCCCAACAGGATTTAACTATGCAATTAGATAAGAGACTTCCATTGGATAATTACTCCAGTGATTAATATGGTTGAGTGGTCAACAATTATTTATCTCTGATACAGTGAGTAGCTTCTAATCATGGCACAGATATTAAAAAAGATAGGAAAAGAAAACTAATAGATTGTTGAAACTACTAAAATTGGGTTAAGAACTGTCCAATACATTATTAAACGTAATAATTATTAAAATAATTAAATTAAAAGTATAGGTTTGAACCTTCGAGGAAGGAATTTTTCGGAAAAAAAAATTTGATAGTGGTCAAAGATTACTTAAGTGTTTGATGAATAATTATAAAAGAACAACAGTAGAATTCATGGCAATGTTTAATAGTGAAAGTAAGTAACATTTCCACACGCACAACATGAAGAAAACTCGAGGGATTGGAGCTAAACAGCTGTGAAGCCCTACGGAAACCACTTATGTGGCTAATCAGCGAAAAGGTTTAAATTTGCTAGGAAGCATATAAAGAATGGAATGTGGAGAATTGGAAAAAGGTCATGTGGTCTGATAGGTCCAGATTTACCCTGTTTGAGAGTGACAGGTGCATCAGGGTCAGGAGAGAGGAGAATGAACTGATGCCTAGTGCCTAATCCACACAAGCCTGTGGGGGCAGTGTTATGATTTGCAGTTGCCCAAAAATGAGGTCAGCTGACTACTTAAAGATACTGAACTACCAGGATTTTCCACCAATGGATTTTTTCCAAGATGACAATGCCAAATTGTGAAGGAGAGGATAATATTTGTACAGTGAAACCTTGGTACTTGGTCTGCAAGTGTTTTGCAAGACAAGCTAAATTAAAAAATACATTTTAACTTGATAAATGATGGAGGTCTTGATATACGAGTTATGCACACGCGCTTTGTCTGCCAAGTGTCACATGATCACAACTGAACCAATGGTTCTTCTCTCTCTCTCGTGCTTGGGATTGTGTGTAATCGTTTCCCATGCTCAGTTTCAGTGTGCGTGCATCACTCGCATAATCAAAATGTGTGCATGTGTGTACTGTTTACTACAGCATTGTGACCACATGTGTGTGTGCTTAGAGCATTGTTTTACAATTTTGAGTCCATATGTACTGACTGTTCTTTAGTAACTGTGCTGCAACAATGGCCCTTTTGAAGAAAAAAAAGGATAAAATGGCTGTAGCAGTGTGGGAGATCAGTCTGTTTAATGACAATGCATCATCACATTTCTGTGAAACCCTCAAAAGGAGGGAAAAAAGCAAGTGTCATTAGAGAGGTTCCAAGGAGCATGTGGCCACTGCTGACTGTGTAGGAATCTTGAAAATGTGACAGGCTTCAACGCAACGCTATGACATAATCAACCTTCAAATGCGTCCTTTGAAGGATACGGTCCCCAAAAACAGGTGGTTTCTAATGCATTGCTTTTAACCAGTCATCTGGCCAAACCATAATTTTATTGTTACTGAAGAACTGTCTATGGCAGCATATATTGTTATCATTCTATTGCCCATTCCTATATTATATACAATAGTTAGATAACTATTTGGAGTAATGGATTGGATGTGAGGCATTCTACAAGTGATGATATAGAGCATAATGGCACTGGGACGTTAACCATCATTCAGCATCACAGGTGTGACGCAGGTGAACTGTCAGTCACCAGCATGGATGAAAGTACGTCGGTTCAGTCCGCAGTATTGGAAAGCGGGGGAGCAGCTGCCTGCCACAACACACATTCAAAAGCAGTCATGGAAGCATTTACAGCAAGAAAACACATCTGTTCATTTTATCTTAAACAACAGCTTTTAATTCATTCTGAGTTGCTTGTGAACTGTCCATGTTGCTTTGTTCATGGTTAATGCAAGCTAGAACTACTTGGTTAGTGGAACAAGAGATTGTACACCCTTGATTGGACTGGACAGGCTGGTCCTTAGTCCCTCCAGCCATCTTATGTACGTACAGTAGGTATGCAATCATACATACATAAATACTGTACATAAAATGCACATAATTGTCAGCATTATGAAGTCATTTGACTATACACTGTGACCAATCATAAAGTTCTTAAGTATACAACATTAGGAATCGGATAATAGTGAGATGTTACTTTAAGCAAATCCCTCTGCTTTGGATATGTGTGTGAATCACATGCGCTTTCAATCACATCTGCATTTGGCTCATTCAGTGTAAATATGAATGTGGGTTGTTTAACTCAGTGAATAGTAAACAGCTGAGAGGATTTCCTGTCTAAAGCAAGGCAATATTAACACTAACCCGAGATGCTCATTTTATTGTTACACTTTGGCACTCACTGGATCTATCTCTCTCTCTCTCTCTGTCTCGCTGTGTGTGTGTGTGTGTGTGTGTGTGTGTCTCTGTGCCTGTGTCTGTTTCTTATGGGATTGGAGTTATTACTTTTAAAGAAGCCAGTGACAAAATATATGCTCAAAAGCAAAACTTAGGTCAGTTTTATGAGAGTGAGAGTAACAGTGAAAGAGAATGTGAGTAAGAAGAAGAATTATAGTATTATGGGGAGTTCATCAAGTGAGATACCTAGCAAGATCTATTTGTGTTGATATATTACAGATTTAGGAATGCATTAAAAGATTCTTTGCTGCATTGTTATTTTGTGGAGATTGTTTGAATTTGATGCATAAAACATCATAACTGGACTAGGTAGGAAAACTAAACCTTGTGAGTAATGACAAGTACCTACTGAATGAAACTGCAGTTGTGATATGAATTATTTTTGTATAGATTTTTCAACAATTTACATTATATAGCATAAAAGCAACTTTACATAAAACTCTATGTACTGTATCATTTGTATAATCGTTTCTCAAAAAGAGAGAAGAGGTAGAGATATGGTACAATGCTTGACTGGGGGGGGGGACACACACACACAATTTCAGAACTTTTGGCAACAAGCAAAAAGAAAAAAATCATGGTACTGGGTTAAGAACCCTTCCACACTTTATCAAAACTTGGAAGAATAGTGCTTGACCGTCAACATTGTGGAAGAAATGTGGTTGGAAAGGAGATCACTTAAATGCTTGGTGATGTTGCATAGTAAAAATCAACAGTAAAAGCCATAGCTAGGGAGCATAAAGATTGGGGTTTGGAGCAATGAAAAAAGGTCATGATGAGTTCAGATTGACCCAATGCCAGAGTGAAGGGCGTGTCAGGGAAAGGAGGGAACTGCATGAACCAATGTCTTTTGGAGGCAGTTGCTTCACTTGGTCAGGTCTAGATTAAGCAATGCTATGTGGCAATAAAATGAAGTCAGCTGACGACCTGAATGTACTGAATGATGAGGTTATTACATCAATTAATTTTTTTACCCTGATAGCACGGGTATATTCCAAGACTTAAATTGTGAAAGAGTACTTCTGGGAGCATGAGTAATCATTTTCACACAAGAACTTGCCACCACCTGTAATCCAAGCTAAAGGTCACTGAATGAAATCTTAGAGTTTGTGATTTTTTCTGGCCAGGCATGTATACTTTAGAGTATACGTGCTCTTGTCCTATAGTGGTTTAAAATGCAGTTTAAACAGGATCTCTTAGGATGACAGCATAAATAAAATGGAGAAAAAAGGGAGAGACCTGAAACCGGTATAGTAGAGCATGGAATATATACGGTATGTATCTATAGTAAGACATAAATATGACTTACTATAGATACAACTATCAGTTGTAGTCACAAAGCCCAGTGACACTGGAACATTTGGCTTACACTCCTGTGCTGAATTATACCATGACTTTATATGTGTAATGGTGACATGGACAAATAATGCATTTGGTTCATTTTAAATGGGGATAGTGCTGAAGGTTGAGCAACTCTTGATGTAGTGCTCTACTGGATTTGATTATCCCTGTCTAAAAAAAAAATCGACCTGTTTTTCATAGTCCATGCCTTTGGCTTTCCGGTACAGACTGTATCCTTTACTCCATTTTCTTCCTCCATATCCTCTGGCACTTTGCCAACAGCCTGATTTCTGTCTCTGTCACTACAGATTACATCTTTTTTGAAAATTGTGGTAACATTTTTTTCCAGGTTCTTTTATGAGATAAAAGCATAAATCATCTGTATCCCTCTTGGTAGCTTTCCCCAGTGCAAATGGTATTCTGATTATGCAAGGCAGGAAAACGGTTCGGTTTCTAGAAGTGCATGTGCTTTTAGGACAGCGTGACATGAAAAATATTTCTGGCAATGCAGTCTTTGATAGTGTAGTATCGTGGTGCTTTTGTGAACAATTTCGAGACAGTTTTCTCATTTTGGACAAGAGGGACAGCTTTATACGGCAGTTTATAAAACAGTTTATTCCCAAGTCTCAGTCATGCTTCTATTTACAGTATGCTCATATTGAACTTTCCTATATATCGAGCACGCCTAACACTGTTTGTCTTTATGGTACAGTTGTAGAAAAGGATGGATCCCCTTTTAAATCTGGTTCCTCTCAAGGTTTCTTCCTCATTGTGTCCTGGGAGGTTTTTTTCTTGCCACTGATGCTTTTGTCTAGCTCATTGGGGCTCTTATAGAGTGCTGTACAAATAACATTGAATTGCTTTGTACTTTATCAAACCTGATGTCAGCAATGAGGTAAGAGACCACTAGGTGTTGCCACAGTAGCGCTCAATTTGGGATGAGTGCTTAGTTTATTGAAACTGTTTTTGGAACTAGTTATATTATTGAATTGTTTAATTATTATTATTAAATAATATTTGTCACATGAAAATGATCAGTGATTTTTATCATATGTTATGTACAGGGTTTATCACTTTCGATCCTTCAACACAAACAGCTCCTGGAATTCCCATCGTCTGAATCCATGAGTCTCAAAAAACTTCTGGCTGAACTGAGTTCAGAGACAGAAACAAAAGATAAGCTGTAACTCAAGTCCCACGGCAGCCACTGCTCACATAAATAAATAAATAAATAAATAAATAAATTGCAGTACATAAGGCCACGGCATACAAGTTGCAACATTGAGGGAAGAAAATATGAAAAAAATGTCTGTTGGAGCTTGCATAACACATTGACTCAAAATGTTCAACAGTCAGGTTTTTTATTTTTATTTAAACTAACGTAAATTTCTATGATTATGCAGATGTTTTAGAGAAAGTGTTAATAATGAATTGCTACATACTGTATTAAACATTAGTAGTATTTACTATAGTAATTTAGCACACGGTGTTGTAAACTGTAGTGTATAGTATAGTATATTAATTAATACTTGCTGTTGTAAACTGTAGTCTTTACTAAAGTAATTTTCTACATGTTGTATTGTATACTGAATTTTCACATTTTCTGTGCTACAAAAAATTTATAAGTTATACCATACCCTAAATGATAGAAGTAAAAGTAATTAAGTAGATAAGAAAGTGGGTTATAAGTAAGAACAGTAGGTACGTAAGTGAGTAAGTAGGTAACAGTAAGAAAGTAATTAAGTAGGCAGGTACTGAAAGTTAGTAAACATAAGTAAGTTAGTACCTAAGTAGGTGAAAGTAATGAAGTAAGTAATTAATTAAGTAATTAAAGTAATAAATTAAGCACATCTAAGTAGGTACAGTAAGTAGATAAAATAGTAGAGTAATTAAATAGGCAAGTACTGTAAGTAAACATAAGTAAGTTACTGTAGTAAGTAAGCAGGTAAAATAAATAAACTAAGTAATTAAAGTTATTAATTAAGCTCAAGTAAATAAGTAAGTAAATAAGTAAGTAAAAGTAAGTTGGCAGATAAGTAAAAGGAACTAAGTAGGTAAAAATAAGAAAGTAATTTAGTAGGCAAGTACTGTAAGTAAACATAAGTAAGTTAAGTAATAAGTGAGTAATATGTAAGTAGGTAAACGTAAGTAAGTAAGTAATTAATTAAGTAATTAGAGCACTTAATGAAGCAAAACTATAGTTTATATATATATATAAGTAAGTAAAAGTATCTAAGTAAGAAAGTAAGTAAGTAAATGTAATTAAGGTATTAGGTAAGTACTGTATGTAAGTAAGCAGAAGTATGTTACTGTAGTAGGTTCGAAAGAAGGAAGGAAGGAAGAACACATAAAGAAACAGAAGAGCCATCCCACTATGTAACATTTGTATGGCAAAATACAGTCTCTCAGTCTTTTTCCATTTACCCAATGTACCTGCTTAGAAATGTGGATCCCTACTAGCATATCAAGATAGTACAGTAAGAACTTAATTTTTGTACATTTAATGAAATGCTGCTCTAAATCAATGTCTTCCAAGTAGAGAATCATAACTCAGCATAATGCAGCACAGCTACGGCCCTCGGGTCATTGTTGATTTTACTGTTCCCACAGTTCAAGTTCTACTCCGGAGTTAATTAGCAGGTTTAGTATGTTAGAGGTGGAGAATCACAAGAGTGTGTTGGATGCTGGCCCTGCAGGACAACAGTTGTGAACTCCATAAATAAACCTTGTGATGGGGTCTCATCAGTCAGCATTCCTGATCTCGACCCAAACTACATGACAACTGGACTCCAGCCTTCACAAGTTTACAATATTCACAAACTTTGGTTTGAAATAAAAACAGGTTCTTTTCACAAAGCACTGAGGGTGGCCAGATTGTTTCAACATGATGTTTCAAGCACAAATTTATATACACTGAATCATTCTGCGTGAGAAAAAACACTAAACACTAGCTCTCTGCTCTGCTCTGCTCTGCTTTGCATTGATATTGTTAACAAAAACTCAAAGTTGTTGCCCAAGGACAGAGATGCTTCTACAGATCAGAATTCAGTGATCGTTGAAGCGATCAACTCATCTTATCATCCTATTTCTTGCTGAATCTGAATCTTCACAGGAGCAGTTCTTCTAAAGCCTGTTTTCTATATTGTATTGCCTCTCATCACATTCTGTGCCTCAAATAGCATTCAGTGAAAGCACATCCGTTATACTGCACTGTGTGTGTGTGTGTGTGTGTGTGTGTGTGTGTGTGTGTGTGTGCTTTATTTAGCATAACTGTTGAGAGAAGCAGCACTCATAAAAGGATTGATTAAGCCAAAAACTGCTGCTGCCACCCTGCCACCCATGATATTGTGATGATTGGAGCGAGAAGACTAGATGGGGTGAAAAGCCACAAGGTTACACAGAGATCCTGCTGTGATTTGCAGTTAATATCTTTTGTATGGTCTATACACAGTGCATGATAAAGATGCTGAAACTTAAAGGACGAGAAAAAGCCAGTTATGGTATAAATAGCTCTGGACACTTACGTGTACACATCATGGTTTGGTTTTCCAAAGCAGAGCAACTTCCACAGACTGGCAGTTAATTAACACTATTTCTTTAAACAGTGGAGCCTATCTACAGTAGTATACTGTCTAGACCGTTGTAAGGATGTTGAATTTGGTTAGCACCTTCTCTGATAGTAGAGGGCTACTGCAGGATACACAAGACAGAACATTTTAAAGCAGCACTTCATCCTACCACTGTGAGGATTAATCTTATGTTTGTTAGTGCAAAGTGATATAACAATTCTATAATCCTAACAGCAAACTGCATACTACACGGCCTGGCCAGAAAATTAAAATGGCACACCCACCTTTAGCTCTGAATGTTGTTAGTAGTCTTTCAGCTGCCCCGGTTGATGGGTTGCCACAGCAGATTAACGGGTCTACACAACAACTTGGCACAGGTTTCACACCTGGTGCCCTTCCTGACGCAACCCTCCCATTTTATTTGGGCTTGGGACCGCATCTAGTGGCTTGGGTTTGGGCATTGGCTGAGAAGCGACCCGGGGCCTTTCCCAAGGTAGGCGACAAACATTCCAAGGAACCCCCCCCCCCCCCCCCCGGCGCCTTTTTTATCTTTGATGGTGGTGTGCAAGCAGTCACTGATTCATGTGTGAAAAATATTCCTCATGCTCCCATAACCAATCTTTATCAACGAAATCCATTGATAGGAGGATACCCTGGTCATACAGTACATTATGGTCATCAGCTGACTTTATTTTATTGCCAACTGAACCAAGCCCAGATCATAACACTGCCTCCTGAAGCTTGTTCTGTGGCCACTATGCATAATGGGTGCATCACTTCATGTGCTTCCTTTCTTACCCTGATGTGCCCATGACTCATCAGACCACATTATGTATTTGCATTTCCACGTAGCTGTTTATTCCCAAGCTATTTCTCACCACATTTCGTCCCTGATGTTGATAGTTCAGCACTATTCTTCCTGTGGATAGGAACCCATTTCTACTGATTTTAAATCTTGTTAGTTGAGTAATCTTCTTTTTTATTAGTTTCTACTATTTTATTAGTATTTTCTCCCTATTTTAGTTGCGTCCTGGTCCTACCCATCACATTAAAACACTTCCACATCAGTGACAGCTACCAACCAGGGAGGGCATGGTAGCAAGTTCTTCCTCCTATTCACGTGAAGCCGCTGACTGCATCTTTTCAAACTCTCACTCATGGGCCGTTAGTAATCGGCGATATCCGATTCCTTCCACATGCATGATCTCATAGACACCCATGACTTGCTAGTGTCACCATGATGGATGTGGGAGTATGGGTATTCCATCCCCTTCCCCCTCAAGGAAGCGTGGCCAATCTGCTCTCACTAGGCTCCCAGCTACAAGACGTGAACTTATAAAGGGTGAGCACTTTACCACTGCATCACTCCGGAGTTGGTGCAGTCCAATAATAGGACCATTCTAAAATGGTTGCTTTTTTGGCCAGTCAATGTTGGCAGTAAGTTTATAAAGTAAGCATTCACAGTACTGAGGATATCGCCTGCTGCATTATGAGAAGTCCACATAAATATGACTATTGAAAGTAATGAAAGTAATAGGTATGAGAGCAAAAACCCCAAGGGGGAAAAAAAATTAAACAAGCGATTATGTCGTATAGCTATCCTTATCTGGATGGCTGAAAGTATTTGCCCAGTAACAACCTGCTTGGGACTTGCCATAGTGTAATGGCACTCTGTGGGATCATAAACTGTGCATATCCAATAGCAAGCATCTAACTAAGCATGTAGTCTCAATGCCTAGCTACACTATGAGTTATTGTTTAAAGGTCAATGCTTGTTTTGCTGGTCCCCCCCCCTTTTGCCACCATAATGGTGATGCACGGTGTGTTCTGACACCTTTCGATCACAACGAGTATTAACCTTTTCCTTAATTTAATCTACATTAGTGCTTCTATTAGATCTGACTGCACGCGCCGGCCTTACCTCTCCATGTGCATCAGTGAGCCTTGGCCACCCATGACCCTGTGGCCAGTTTACCGGTTTTCCTTCCTTGGATTACTTTCGGTATGTCCTGACCACTGCAGTTTTGTAGTTGTTCTGACCCAGTCCTCTTGCTATCACAATTTGGGTCTTGTGAAAGTTATTTATATTCCTATGCTTGCCCATTTTTTCTGCTTCCAACACAGAAGCGATTTCAGGAATTTTTTTCCTTTGCTGCCTAATACCGTACTGTATATCTCACCCACTTCCAGCCACCACTGTAAAGAGATATTGAAAATGTAGCTACTGTGAGGAGGGCCAATGTGTAACGGCTAGACAATGGAGGAAGAGCAACTCCAAAACTACAGCTCTTCTAGGATTGCTCCAGGCTGCAGTGGTCAGGACATACCAAAAGTGATCCAAGGAAGGAAAACTGGTGAACTGGCCACAGGGTCATGGGTGGCCAAGGCTCAGTGATGCCCATGGGAAGTGAAGGCTGGAACGTGTAGTAGAGCTACTGTAGCTCAAATTGAGAAAAAGGTTAATGCTGTTTCCAATTTAAAGGTGTCAGAAAGAAAAAAAAAAAGGCCATCCCTGTTTTGGTGGCAAAGTGGGGGGACTAGGACTCAATATTAGGCTGGTGGTCATAATGTTATTGCTGATCAGTGTATAAAGGCTTTTTCTATAATTGGAACTTACCCATACAGATGGTGATTTGGAAGCTTATTGACATTAATGATCTAAATCATTCACATAATTTGCACACTGAGGATAAATCAATCACTACTCATTAGTTTCCATTGTAATTAGAGAACAAATTAATGTCTTACCTGTTATACAAAAAACATAACTCTCCATCACTGGAAATGTTGACTCATACTCTCTTACTCTTTCTTTTCATTGATTGGCAGCCTGTTATTTTAAAATAAGATTTCTCTCAGCTGGTATATGAGAAATTCCTGAAGTTAGACCACCACTGCTAGTCCTAAGTGTGAATTTCTTCACCCTAAATGTTATAACCATTATAGCTTTAATAATGCCTTCAAATTGCAATGCATATTTTCCAGTGTCTGTGAGTATATACTGTATTACTCGAATGCACAATTGGTCTTAACTACATGAGTCAATATGTTTGTTTGTTTGTTTGATGGTTCGTTTATAAATCTATGCATTATTTATAAGGAATGGGAATTCCCAGTGACCACCCGATACGATATTATCACGATAAATAGGTGCCGATTCGATTTGTATTGCAATTGTGTAAGTATTACGATTATATAAAAATCTATTAATTTTTATATAAAAATTTATATTTTTATGAATTATAACATACCTTATCTTCATAATTTTCTTCTACCACACATCCTTTCTTCTACCAAGCGCATGTCACCTGCAGGATTGTAGAGGAATAATAACATTTTACCATGACAATTGCAAATGTGAATAAATACAAAATGAAAAATTAAAAATAAAATCCGTTTTGGACATGATACATGAATTGCCCCACTAAGAATTGTGATACATCCCTGAAATGATTTTTCCCGATCAAGTTGGAGATGGGGAAATCTGAACTTATTATTCATACAAGCCTGTTCTGGTAGTAATGGTTCATTTACCTTCTCAGGTTCTTGTTGCCATCCAAAACCCAAATCCAAAAATATTTAGCATGTTTTTACGTCTGCTATTTTATTGTTGATAATTATTTATCTGATTTTAATAGTTAAGTATCCTTGTGCATTATTGTTTTTTTTGTATCATCTATCAGATGGAGTCAGCTGTAGAAGGCTGACTTGTTCCCTGAAGTGTTCATTCTGCCTTTTAAAAGAATGAGATGGATTAGAGGGCACAGGGCAACTTCATCAGGCTGTTAAGGAGGAAATACCAAGGCTGCAGAAAGAAAAAGAAACAGACTTTCACTAGAAGAGCACACACATACCGCATTACCTCTCTCACCAGCTGCCCAATTTAGGGTTGATGGATGGAGCTCCTAATGAAGTCATTCTCTGTTTACAACCTTTTCCTCTTTACTAGTGGGGTCTGGATGAGCCTTTGATGGCGACCTCACACTTGCACCATGTTTTACATGCGGAGCAGAAAAATGGAGGTCAGGTTGGAGAAGAGATTTGCAGATGTTTAATGGAAGCGAGAGTTGGAAGACGTTTAGGATACCCAGGTGTCTCAGAGAGTGAGCAGACAAATGAAAAATTGAAGTGACATTAGTGCAAATATGAGCGAGCATTCTTAGAGAAAAGCCCAGAATGGGGGATGCAAAAAGAACGAGGCAGGGGGTAGAGATAGTGAATAAAAATAAGAATGAAGAAAAAAAGTGAGAAAGAAAACAAGAGAGAGACAGAGCGAGGATAGAGGAGGGGCTACGAGGGGAATATGGGGAGGGGAGAGATAAATAAAGGGCAGCGCAGTCACCTCCCCCTTGCTCCTGTGGAGCTGAGTTGCATGACCCCAAAAAGCTTTGTGAGTTTCACTGAATAGAGAGAGCGAGAGAGAGAGAGAGAGAGAGTGGGAGGGAGGAAAAGAGGAAGGCTCTTAGATAAGAAAGTGAGACAGAAGAGGATGAAAGAAGAGACGGAGGGAGAGAAGCAGCAGCAGCAGTTGATCTGATCTCTCTTAGGTGTGTCATGGATTTGTGGAGCAGTATTGCAGTAGTGAATGACCTGCTCTGGAATTCTGTACCTGGTCCAGTGGAATAATCAGGAATCTTGTGCCGGTTCAGGGGAATAGTCTGGAATTGCAGGGCTGGAGCTGTCAGCGTGATCTTGTGATGCCTTCCGTGTCCCTAAATATGCCACCGGCGATGGCTGGACGCACTCGGACGTGGGTCTGCCTTTCCTGCATGTTCTGGGTAAGACACGGAATGTTACAGTACTGAGATGCTCTGATAATCTCGAGAGACAGGGAACAGAGAGTACTGTACACATGTGGCATGCAACTAAATTGAGCCATGCCTGCTTGAATGAGCTGATGCTAAAAATGCTGCAAGCTTGAATGAACATGTGTATCAGAAGTATTTTTGGCTGCATGCACTCTTTGCACTCGGACGAAATAAATATGTCTCGTTCGACTTTGCTAACCTTTTTATTTTGACAGTTTTGGAGAGTCTGTTCTTTCTCTGATCAGTTTGCTCTGACTTGATCAGGCTTGGCAGCCTTGCCTGACCTCTGCCCTTTTAATTAGCACTCTCCTTTTGAGAATGGACTACAGAAGAAACTCAAATCCTTGTGCCCAGTCACTGGATGCACAAGGAAGTGGAGCATCTTTAGCTTCTCTGTGGGGGTAAGATCAAGTAGTTAGGCCTACCTCCTTGAGGAGTGCAGGGTCTTGCCTAGCGGGATGAAAGGAACCATTCGTACAGCTGTAGATACAATCATATACAAACAAGCAGATGTAGGAAACAGGCGAATGTAACAAATGTGATTAATGCTCTTTCAGGGTCTAGGTAGACGGAAATTCCTTCCAAAGCTGAAGACTAAATCTTGGCAAGTGTTTGAAAAATCCCCTATCCTTAAGGAATCCATATTGTTAACATGCAGAAGACGAAGAAAAAAATTGACATTGCCCTTCCTCAAAATTTACTGAATTATAAATGAGCCATCTGAGCAAGATGAAGTTGTTAGTATAAACATGATGCTCTGGTTACTCCATCTCACTATGAAAATGTGGAAGGTTAGAAGAACACACAGGTATAAGGAAAAGGTGCTTAGGAATTTGATTAGCAGATAAGAGGAAGAGTGGCCCGGTAAGTGATAAATCAGACGACAGAGTGTCATTGCCATCTGGGTGGTCTGTAAGTAAGATCTGAATCGGCCTTGAAAGGAGACTCCAGAGACAAGGTGTTATCAAAAGTAGGCTTTTTAGAAATTAATTTAAACACATATTGAACTTTTTTCATAAATGTCTAAGAACATAATTAAATGATCAATGTCCATTACCTTATTCTAATTTGATATTGAACATATGTCAATCCCAAGGTCACTCCAATTCAGCACTTTGGGTTTGGTCTCCTAAAAGGGGGCTCAGATGCCAAGGCCACGTGGAAGGGGAGGGCAGTTGTCCCGAGGGAGTTTAAATGTCAGAGAGTTGTACAGAGAGTGAGCACTAATCAACCATCCTGTAGATCAATTGGAATTAGTGCTTTCTAATAAATAAGGAAGAAGGCTATCTTATTTATATCTTTTAAAAACAGTCATACATCTTTTATCCTTTGGTATCAAAGACCAATGTGTTTGGAGCCTATGAATTCTTTTATTAGTCATCTGTGTACTGATGCTCCGCATTTTATCCCCTTCTCTATTAATTAAAGCAGGACTGTATATGGGCTTACAGTATATTATCAAATTCCTACTTGGTTTGGACAGATCATATATTTGATTTATCAAAAAAAAAAAAAAAAAAAATTGGTCTTAGTGTTTGTGAAGGTGGATGGACCCTGATATTCTGTAGCCTCCATGTCCATGTTAGCAGCTGGAAGTATGAACTCTCTTTAAGTGAGCTGTTACAAATGTTTGTGAAAAATGAAACTCAGAGTGACATTTTGGAGAGAGCCTGGGACAACATGAAAGGCCACGTGATTTACGATGCACCCACAGTCCCACCTCTGTGTGCTTGACTGGTCACCACGGCTCTCCTGTTCCCCAATAAGACTAGAACTGCAATCTGGAACATGTAATGATCCTAATCAGTTCTCTTTTGATTTTTTTAACCACTACGTTTTTTCCCTCGTATTTCACATTGCACGCCCCCCCCCCCCCACCATTTTTCTGTCATCATCCCAAACTTCCCTCATTACTCTTAAAATCATTCCCTCACTCCCACTCCCACTTTTCTTCAATTCTTCATCTCGTGATTGTGCCAGCATTTCTTTTCCTATAGTCTAGTTGTATTTATGTGTCTGGCTCCTTAAAAGTATCTTTGTCTGTTTAAATCTATATAACATATGCTTTTGATTTTTGGCAGAATGCTCCGTGCATCTCTTTTTTCTCTTTCCCTCTATTGCTTGATGTAGTGTCTCCTGATGCAAGCAAGAGTCTGGGAATGTGAACATTTGTCTGGGGTGTCTCGCTCAGTGTGCGAGACAAGTGAACAGCACTTCTGTCTCCGGAGGAGATAGGAAATCCGTGTTTGTTGGCGGAGGTGCAAAGGTAGTTCACAGCCTACGAAATGCATTGGATGCTTTTCTTAGTCAGTTCCTAAAACTCATCAGAAGTTCATTAAAAGATTGGCAGTGATTCCTGGGAGCTAAATAGGATGCTTGCATGATGTGCACCATGTGGTTCTCATCATTTGTGAACCTACAGTAGGATGATTGTTCTTCAGTGCATTTTTTTGGTTTTCTCGCTGTTGGGGGTGTCCATTGTTGCCAGTTCAGAAGTAATATAAGGTGCACCGACCACTATTTGCAAAGTCATTGCATGCAGTTATCACATATGTAAAATTTATATGTTGTTGTATATCATGTTGCATTAAACCGATTTAAAGGAACCAACTCATTGTACTTGTTCAGTAGGAGTGATCATCAACTCTGTATAAATAAGCATTCTAGAATTCTTTATCGTTTGACTTTGAATAGATATTCTAGAGACAGGATTTTGCTCCTTTGGCTTATTTAGTAGAGATTCTAGAAATTCTATTCCAGAATGGAAATGATGGATTTTATTCCTGTGCCTAGGAATACCGGAATACGAACTATTCCAGATTAGACACCTGGTTGAATGTAATTCCTAGAACTCGGGTACCTACAATAACCACAGGTTACACTTTAAAGACAACATAGATCAGTGTCAAAGAGATTCACATATCCGATGTCTGGATTCCAACTCTTCACAGAATTTCACAACACGATGTCCACTCTGGACCTGACTCAGAAAATGAAAGAGGTGCCGAAACCTGGTTGTAATTAAGTTTGGAAACGGCAGGATACCCAGGCCCCCAGTGGGACCTCCTATGTGGTATTTTCTGAGAAGGAGGCCCCCTATAAGAGCACTCTTTGTTCTTGTGGTGCACACCGCTAGGACATGCATGATAATACTTGTACATGTGGCTTTTCAGGAAAACACCATCATTTAATGTATAGCTTGTTGCATTGCCATTGTGTTTCCTATTTTTTTTTTTTTCTCACTAGCACCATATTAACCAATGCATTTCCCCTATACATGGATGTGTTGAATTTGGGCTGTAAATAGTAACACAGATCACAGTATTCTATACTAGTCTGCCCTGATACTACATGAGTTTGTAAAAAAAAATCTGATTTTTTTTTTTTTATTGTGTAAATGTAGCTATTTGGACATACCTGCTCAGAAGATCAAAGAGAGTAGTAAAATATTAACAAATGCCTCAGATAGACAGAGGTGGAAGGTAACTAAGAACATTTCATTTGTTACTGTACTTAAGTACAGCACTAATTCACGTGGGGCATACTTTTATACTTTTACTCCACTACATCCTACAACACATATCTGTACTTTCTACTTTACTACATTAGTGCATGGCGTTGTGTTACATAACCTCTGTGGTGTGTAGCATTTGAAGCTGCTGACTATTAGACATATTTAGATGATTTGCCTTCCCTCCATGAAACACATAATAATTTAGCAGGTGTAGCAGGAAATCAGAAGCAGAAATGTAACCACATCATGAGAGAGAGACTGTTACTTTTGACTTAAAGGCTACAGTTAGCTAATACAAGCTAAAGTAAATTTTCTCAAGGGGTTCTACTTGTACTTGAGTAATATTTTACCTTGGGGTATCTCCACTTTTCACACAGCATTTGTGTACTTTGTCCACCACTGTAGACAGTTTAAGTACCATCCTGCTGACGGCTGTAGTCACTGTGTGTAAATTCGCTCTTTGGCACGACATCACTAATCAATAATGTGATGATGTTCAGTTTGGGGGGGAAAAAAAACTACTTTAAGGATGTTGGCAGCGTTACAGTAGTAAAACTGAAACAGGGCCAGCAAAGATGCCCTTTTCCTACTAAAAGACACTCTAACCTTATTTTCTGTCTAGATTAGAAACAGATGCTTAAGTTAATTTTGATTCTTGGCTATTTACATTCCTACCTCAGTCGCAGAATTGCACCTATGTGAAAAAGAGAGTTTATTTAGACAAGTGCAATGATTTCTGATTACACTAATCCCCTACGTTTGTTCTTTTTATAGGAACATTTAAATATTTATTTCTCTATTTGTGATAATTTCGTAAGCATTAGTAAAGCCAGCTGGTGTATGTGGGAAACTAAATCGAGGGGCTTAATGGCATCCTTATTTTTAACTTTTTGATTTAGAAAGTGTGAGAAGTATAGCACCATCAACAATTATAGACAAAATTACTCAACATGGTATGAGTTATACATGCTAGGGCTGATGTAATTCTTTTGTTCTAGTCCAGACTTCAGATTCTCACGGCATATCGTTGACAGCTGGGTCAAGTGTCAAGTGATAACACTTGCCCTGTAGAGTTCATGTGCACTGGGCCTCATTTATTTAAACCTGCAGCACCGATAATTCATCATCAGAAGCACATATGAAATACAATAACATGAGTGATAGAAATAAACGAAGTGGATTACTTTCTCGATTATTGATTTTTCAATTTGCATAATATCTCTGGATATACTTCACATTGTTTATGATCTACAGATTCATGCATCTTTCAGAGGAGAGGGCTTTTTGTATCTGACTAATAATTAAAGCAAAATAAGCTATTATATTGGTTTAATATATCTTTATTAAAACTAAGAGCAAACATCATACTGCTGCAATTTGAGTAATTTAGAGTGAATGTCCAATTTGTCTGTCTGTCTTGCATATTAGACATACAGTATACTGTAGTATTTATTTCTATAAGCCCATTTTGTCACCATGCATAGTGAAACAGAGCTCTATATGGCTTTAATAAACATCCTTTGTGATTTTAGCCTGAAAAACATGCAACATACGTAGCCAAGATTTAGGGGTCCCTCTAGGTAACACTCGTAGCTCAACTTTCATGAACTGCCTTACAAGGTAATGATTGAAGCTCTGGATACGTTTCTTCTAATCCATTCATGTGCCACGAAATACCACTATTATAGCGTAATAAATTTGGAACACTTCTCTTGATCTAACTCTTTCGTCTTGTGAAATACTGCTACAAAATAGTTTTCACCTTTTTTTGTCCTTTTGCCACAAGGCTGCTTTTACAAAGTGTGCAATTATACTGCAGAACAGGCATGTCGTTAGTGCATATCTAACAGTTGGCAGCCTTCCATAGAATAATAAAAAGCCCTAACTATAAAATTTAATATAAAAACTATAATATTAGCACAAGTTCACCTTTTGTGTAAATTGAGCTAATACAATATATTACCAACTAGTCTTCTTTTATTTAGTATACTACAGTATGTGGGATAATTATACGTTTCTATTTATTTAGGTTTTTTCTCACTTCAAGGTGAAGAAGATATGTCAGAATGAAAGGAAGATCATCAGCAATGATATATTTAGTTATGAGTTGAAATTAGCAAATATATATTGCTGTAGTCAGGACTTTTGATTAGAGTTGTAAAGCTGTACCCTGGATTTAGTTTCAGCTTGAGGACGTGTATGAATCTCAGACCCTGGAGGAACAGGCGTGCCTGCCAAATCTCATTCATTAGTGCTGCTGATGGGCTAGAAAAGGGGTTAGGATTATTTAGCGGGCTTTTAAATATCTGTGTAATTTTCTTACAGGGATCAGGTCCCTCTGAAACTAAATGCACCTGATATTTGCATGGGGTTAAAAGATGAAGCTTTAATAACAAAAAGAAAGAAACGTTTTTTTTTTTTTGTACTAAATGAAAAACACATGAGCCTGGTAGTTGGAGAGGTCACATTCCTTTCGATAGTGGGCAAATCAAATGATTATGGATCCAGATGCATTTCCTTTATCCCTTAAGGGTTGAATTATATTGTGGTTGGGTTGACCGACCCAACCCAACCATAGAGGCCCATCTTTAGGCTAGCCTGAAATCCATAATGCTACAGCTGTGTAAAGTTATTTTTCCATAAATATAACTCTGAACTATAAAATAAAATTAATGAACCTGGTAATGATTGCGATTTTGCCAAACTTTACTAATGTCAAATACTACACCTATTGTACTCTGGGAATTTCTTTGGATATATACGATGATGCATTCTGTCTGGGAATGGGGCCCAATGCCCTTTTCCACTGAATTAAGCATTATTCCAAAACATTCCTATGTTTTGAATAGGTGTGGTGTTTTATATTTCTCAACCTTGGCCTGCTCCACAATATTCCCACTTGAAGACATTGCACTATAAATGTGCCTAAATTAGTGAGTAGGCCATACTTTAAGGTCAGCCCTTAATCTTGGCACGAGCAGCATGTCTCAATGTGGGACATGGACTTTGCAGCAGACACCAGGCAAGCTGCCTTTTAGCTGTTTCTTAGAAGCAGGATTTATGCCTTTGCTGCTACCCCAGTGTGTAAATGATAGAGTGAGCTCTATGCTCGGTGAATGATTTAGTGTGCAGGATGCATTGTTGAACTTGAGTGATGAAATTTCTGGAAAGAAATAGGATGGTTTCTGTGGTATGCCGCTAGTGGTTTGAACACAAGTTGTCCCCTCTACGCACACATACACACACAAGTGCAAGTACAAATGGCCATAACAGGTTGCCTGAAGGCTTCAGAGAGTTATTGTTCACGTTGCAAGCAAGGGGTCTGCTGCATACGTCGTAATTTCTGCAGGACACTGAAAATGTAAACCAGCTCTTTTGGCAAAGTGAAATTGATATCCAGATATACTATTTTGTATGTATTATTCGTTATGTATGGTTGCTACAGCGTTTGATCTAACAAGACCAACTCATGGAACTGATACAGTATGTTGAAAATGTATGCACATATGCTCTGAATCATCTGGAAGTGTCTGTAGCTGATTAATAACATTCCTGAATAGCTGTAAAGCTATAGAACATTTGTCTGAATAGGACAAATGCGTGAGGCTAGTTGATCTTTTTGCATTCTGCAATTGCTATTCTCATTTTAAGGAGAATTGCTGAGATGAACAATACAAGGAAAATTATGCCTGGAATGGTCAAGTACAATTGTGGGCCTTTTTAGGGGCTGGGGGTTGGTCTGTGTTGATGATGAAAGATCTATGGTAGTTTAAAGTTGGCTAATGAAGCAGTATTGTGGGGATTTGGGACTGGGTGGTGCACATGAATTGTGAGGCTTTGGGGGTGGTGTAGAAGGATTTGTGACTGGGGTAATGGAGCAGGATTGTAGAGATAAATGGGGTAGGGTGGAGTGATAGGAATAGGATTGTGAGGCTTTGGGTATGGGTGATAGAGCAGGACTGTGGGAATTTAGGGGCTGGAGTAATAGCATAGATCAGTCGGGAGTTTAAAACAGGGTGGTTGGTTGGACTGTGAAATAATACTATGGGGTTTGGGATTTGGACTGTTTAAACTCGACGATAGAGCTTTGGTGTTGGGGTGATAGATTTGTACTGTGTGACTTTGACGATAGGATGATGGATCAAGTTTCTTCGGTTTAAGGCCTGCGGTGAGACGGAAGTTTCCTGGGGATCCGGGTCTTGGGTGAGAGGAGAAATGGTGGGGATTTAGGGATGAACTTAGATGGATGGTTTGATGGGATTTGGGGCTGGAGTAGGAGGAAAGCCTTGAGGATTTGGGGCTTGGATGAGAGGGAAGGCCTAGGGGGATTTGAGAATGGAGTGAAAAGGGTAGGTTTGAGGATTTGTGGCTGGAGTAGGAGGGGTGGCTTGTGGGTAATGGGGCTAGGGTAAGAAGGATGGCTTGTAGGATTTGAAGTAAAGAGGCAATGTTTGTGGATTTGGGTGTGAAGTGAGAGGAAAGGTTGTGGGGATTTGGGCTGGGGTGATGAAAAAGGAATATTTGGCTTTGGGGCTGGAGTGATGCAGCAGTGGCTGACAGAGTGTCTGCACAAAGTAAACACATTTATTATAATAAATCACGTGCATCAGTTTTCTTGTCTTGTGCAATAATCTAAACATTAAGATCACACTGAGGTAGTGGGCTGTTTGGGCAGTGCAGGCTAGCAGGTGATTAAATTCATATGGAGGGTGTGCTATTTTTACTAGCAGCCTTCTGTTGCTTCGGTTCGAAATGTTGAATACATACTAAATATTTAAGTGCTATCCTGAGAAGCAAAAGGCACTTGCATGTTCTGGTTTAAGAGCGGAAGTGCTTGCTAGGAAATTCTTTACAGGATATTGTTTTTCCTGTGTTCCTGCATAAGTATACATTGCTGTGTATATACAGTGTCGCAGTGGTACGATCTCTGTTACATAGGTTGGATTGCTTATGCTTTCGTCTTTGAGACAGGATGTAAGCCTCAGATATACTACATACTTCCTAATGTGGCCTACTCATGCTGAGTCATAGCCATATTGGAGTAAAAGCACACCAGAGCATGTTTTACTTCTAGCATTATAGTTATTTTGAAATGCATGAAATTTTAAGATTTTAAGATTTTTTTTCCCCCTTCCTAAGTCAATTGATTATCACCCATGAGTGCTCCCCCTCCCCAAATCCCAAGATCTAATTTCAGAAACTTCATGTGGGGGCTTCCTCCTTACCAGAGAGTGAGAGAAAGAGAGAAAAGAAAAAAAAAACGAGTAGAGAGTTGGAAAGAACGGTGGGAGAAAACACAGGAGAAAGGAGGTCAGACATCCTCGGTGTGTCCAAGTGGATGCAGGGTCGGAGAGGGTGGAAGGAGAGGGATGATGGGGTCAGAGGTTAGCTGCCCCTGCTGGGTAATGTTTTGTGGGTGGAAGAATAGTGCCGTTGTGAAAGAAAACAGAGCGGTTGCAGGGGGGTTGTTTTCTGAGAGACTCCAGGTGCTGAGGTGCAGAGAGTTGGAGGTCGTTTTGCGTAACTCTGAAACATCTCCACACCGTGCAAGGATTCTGGCTGGTTAAAACCTGGGGGCAGGTAATTAGGGAAGCAATTAAGGCCACGCCTCCTGTTTCAACAGATCAAAGTGTGACGAGAAGGTCAAACTATCAGACACTGCCAATATGGAGCAACATGTGTACCATGTGCGCATTATGCAAATGTAGACCGAATAAACAGATTTTTTTCTTTCTTTTTTAAAACACATGTAAAACAGTGCATTTTGGCAGATATGCCCCAGTTAAATTAATAACCCAAAACCAGCTTACATAAAATAAAATAAAAAACTCTACTTACGGATGATTAGTTCTGTTCCTCCTGTAAAAGCTCTTAAACGTGTGATTCTGAGACACTATAACCATTTACAAGCTGTAAATGACTCTTCTATATCATCCATCCACTATTTAGTGTGTCTTTGCCCGTGGGTGGTACATTTACAAGGTAGTGAGGTAAATAAAGAAGCATGATCTCCAGAATGTGCATGTACATTATGTGTGTGTTTGCGAGCGTTTTGGGCGTTCATGTTGCGTGCATGTCTTCACTTTGTGAATTGAGATTTACGAGATATCTTGGCAAGTACGTTTGTGTGAGGTAATGAAATGTGTGTGGTTGAGTGTTTACATCCATTTCAGAGTCCCTCCCATTCTGAGAAAACAAACTGTAGCATCAACCCCATTTCTCCAAAAGCATGAGTAAAGGAACATAATATAGGAACAAAACCCCACAATTAAGATGAGCTCTTTGTTGATATATCAGAATAAATTATAACAAGTAAAACAGCAGCTCTGGCAGAAGTTTGGGGTGTCACATGTTTATGTGATTGCTGATACATCATAATTTCTACAGTATGGTAACTACTGTTTACTGTTCATGTGACCTTGTGGAGGGTATGACGCGTTCTCCATTTAATCAATGAAAAAATAAAAAAAACTTGATATAAAAGTGTTAATTCATCAAACAGGGGCAGTGCCATGTCAACATGTCACTGTAATTCATCAATTCAATTTTTTTAGATAATGATGTTTTTTTTTTTTAAAGATCTTTTAGCATGCTTGACTTCGACAGACAGGTTCTATTTACGTGATTTCTTGATTCAACAGGTCTGGAAGTAATCATACCTGAGTGTGGCAAGTGAAATTTAACTAATTACAGTTCATTCATGATTTAGAAGGGGGGGGGGGGGGGATTACTTTTTCACGTAGATTTGGACAGCTTTCTCCTCTAAATGAATGAAATCATCATTTAAAAACTAATTTCAGTGTGACATGCAATGCAATGCAACGCATAATATGCAAAAAACAAAAAAAATCAGGAAAGGGCAAATGGAGCTTTTTCATGGCTCCAGAGAAACAAGTCTGATCCATGGAAGACCAACCCTACAACCCACGAAGCCCAAAGGATCCACTGTCAACTTCATGGAGCCAGATCTTGTGCCATGTCTTGTGGAATCGTGCCCTGTTGGGGTCAGAACTGCCCTGGTGGCACAAGGGGTATCTACACAATATTGGGTGTAATGTTTTGTACTGATTAGTCTTGGACTCAAATGAACTCTGAAAGTGTTCATATGCATTCCTTGACATCCCTTAGCTTGTGTAGTCTTTACACTATTGTGTGGATTGGTTGCATCTTGAGACAATGCAAACAGTTCAGGCCAGGCCCCTTGATGGCTTTTTTTGCACATACCATTAATATGATCAAGTAATATTAAGGTTACTTTCATCACCTTGACTTTATCTTTTATTTATCACTCTCCTTTCCATTTCTTAGCAGGGATTGTAGGAGTACATGTTGATGTGTGAGTGTTAGAACTTGTATACACTAAGGGCCTCACATGACTTGTTGGGTAAAGCCATGTCTGACCTGCATTTGCTCAGAATTTTTGAAGCTTGCTCTGAAAGTCTTCACTCACCATATCTGTGCTTTGTTATGAGTCCTCGAGGCTTATTGGAATGGAACACAGAGACCATTTTCCTCAGAGTTCGTAGCCTGCATTTGATTATGTGTTTGTGATAAACCATGTTTGTACACATGTTCCGGATCCTCAGATCTGTCCTCAACCCTCCAAGTGTTTCTCCTCATGTCTGCACATTCAGCCACCTCCTCTCCACATCATGTCCCTCACTAAATGTGAGTGCTGTCCTTGGCTTGGTGCCTAGCATGTCCCATTGCAAGGGCTGGGTGGATGGAATACGAGTGTTCCTGGAAAGAGCGGCCTGCAATTTGTGTGTGTGCGAGAGAGAGAGAGCCTGGTTGCGAGTTTTTTTTATTAGATAAATGCAAGAGAAAAGGGAAAAGCAAGTGCACAGGGGACACATGTTTGCCCCGCTCCAATACAACTTAGACAGATAAGATGGATATATTATGGTGTTACTGGGTGTGTCTCCACTTCAAAGAGAATGATACTTGCATGTTTAAATCACAGAATGTACCAGCTTGGTTGAGGTCAAACCAAATCTTCAAATGTTTCATACACACACTCCTGACTGGAATCACTGTTATCCTATGATAATCACATTTCAGCTCCAGCAGGTTGATATGGTGCACCATCTGGATTGGAAGTGATTGGAGACACACTCCAATCATATACTCATAACAGAGGTGAGTGTGACATGTTACAGGTAATGCCTCTGATCCTACACTGTGATGTTACAATCAGTCTGAAAGCATTTCAAAAGAACGGGATGGTGGCTGGCTTGATTCGGCCATTTGTCAGACAGATGTTCTCCAGACACCCAGACACTACTGTCCAGATTATTGGAGAAAGAATAATGAGAAGAACGTCTCTGTGATCATTGAACTGTGTGCATGTGTGGAGTTCATTCTGTATGCGGGTGGCTTTCCTCTGGGATCGCTGTTTTATTATTTTTTCTTCAGCTCCAAAAAAAGTAATCTGGGTTCCTCCCATAGTCCAAAGACTTGCAGATTAGACCAACTGGTGTTTCCTAATTGCCTGAGTGTGTGAGTGGATGTGTGCTTGTGCTCTGAGGAGGATTGGCACCCCATACAAATTGTACCCCACCGAGTGCCCTGAGTTCCCTGGGATAGGTTCCAGGCCTCCTGTGACGATGTACAGGATAAGAGGTACCGTATAGAGAATGAGTGAGAGTTAGAGTGAGTGAAGATGAATGAGTGGATATTTAATATAATATATATTAGCGCAAGTAGCCATTGTTGATGGCAAAAGAGTTAAAAGTACAAAAACAGTATTTCTCTGCCTAACCTATTAATACAAAGAAATACAATTTTGTAAGATTGAATATCTTATGCATTATTTACACTAAGTTGTACGTCTTCCGTCGTCAGCCAAAACCTCGGACTGCTGTAGATATGTTTGCTCTAATGACCCGTGTTTTATCTCATAGTGGAAATTTTTATTAGGCCATGGTTTCAGAACATATGAAACAAACTAGATTTAAGCTTACCGCAGGAAGAATACATTGAATCTGTCCATTCAACTTTTGAAGGTTCCGTTTTCATAGTCTACTTTCCTTTTTTTTTTTGGAGTAAGCCATTCTGTGTCATTTTTGTTTCTTGAGAATTGTACTGTAGGTGCATTACTGTTGTTTCTGTGTCTTCTACATAATCTGTCTGAACATTGATTGGCACTGTTGAGTGACATGTATAGCCATGCCTTCCTCATGGAAAAAAACGGATGCTGTGACATAATCGGGCACATAACTGCTCATAACTTCACTTCTACTCAACATTTTGATTATACAGTATTTATGGCTCAGGCTTAACTTCCGGCAAATACCCAAGTACTGCCAAAGATTAATTCAATTCTGTCCAGCCAGTTTTGCCTGATGCTGTGACAAAATTTGGCTGGACAGACAGGCATACAGACAGATCTTTGGTTTCGGGTCCTCCAATGTATGAAATGTAAAGTTATCATTGAAAAAGTAAGTTTTGACCAATGTAAGACAAAAACTTTCTTTAATGTATATAGATAGATATTTTTCTCCAAAGCTTTTAAGCTTATAATAAGCTGTTTTTGTTGGACGGTATTTATCAGGGTGTGCTTAATCATGTAATCGAGAGCTTATCCCCTCTGTTATTGTATTCAGTCACCTATCATGGACATGCAGGCTGAAGTAGGCATTTCAGTCAGTATAGGGCATAAATTAACCTTGGTGCCTGTGAAAACTCATAACGTTAAAATCAAAGTTTCACTTCTGGCTGCAGCATTATGGGGTTGCCAGGCAAGAAATATGTGGGTATTGGAAATGCTTTACAATGGATGCTCTTGGTCAAAATTTAGAACTTTCGAACTTGCAACTCTTGCGACCGCCTGTAATTTGAATTTGTGAGTCATATCATAGACATATGTAGTAAAACAAACAAACAAACAAAACAAAACTTAAAGGTACAGTTTAAACCTTTGTAAAGTTCGAGCCTTCTTGCACAGGCTGTAGTAGGCTCTAACAATATTGCTCTGGGACATTGCCTGTACACCTTTACTGATAATATTTGGACTGTCCAAATGCTATAAAAACTATTGTTTGCAAGAATGTACATTTGCAATGAAAGCTTTTTAACAAATCGCATGTACACCTGTAAGGTTGACTCCAATTTCCATATATTTCTTCTTTTATTCCTCCTTTTTGACTTTTCTCCCATTGTTGCTTCAGCATGCCACTATTTCATACTGTATCAATCACTTCAAAACGTGTCTGGGCATCTTCTCTGGAAAAGGATTGGTTACTGTTTACATAAGCCCGTTGATAAATAACAATATTAAGTCTCATCCCAATGAACTGCAATATTAGTCTTACTGGAATTTTACTTTTGTTATATGGCTCTGTGATCAGACAGTACGTCTCTAGTGCATGTCTGAGAGCTGTGTACCTCAGATCTCCCTACCAACTTCGGATTCTTACTGGTGTTAGGAGATGCTTTGTATGGATGTTGGACCTGAATGGGTTTAGAACCATTCCCAGGGTCTTGCGGTCTCAGGATGGAGCTGTGTATTTGTTGTATACATTCTGCTCCATTACAAGGGCTGCTGGGACCCACAAGCTTGGCCTTGTGTGGAAGCCACATACTCTGAAATGATTTAAGCACGGTGGAAGCAGCTCCACATGAGGTTATACAGCAGGGGCTAGCCAAGTTACAAACTCACCCTTAAGCTGCATCATTGTACAATAATATTCAAATGGGAACAATGCCTGTATTGTCTTAGTTACTGGAAATAATTAAAGGAGGATGCCAGCTGCACAGTTGTGTTTATACAGTATGATCATGTATATTTATGAAGATAAACAAAAAACTTCACTGTCTGGTAATGGAGCATGTTATGGTTATGCAGTTCCTAAAATTATGATTAAAAGCTCTGGTTTGGCATTTATGTCAGGATTAGCGAGACTTGCATTCCATGCCATTTATGATATCCAACAGGAAATTAGCTATTGGGAAACTGTAAATTTCTTTCTGTCCAAGATTCATTGCCTACTTTTTGAGTTTAGCCTGTTATGTTCCTATAAATAAGGGAACGCAACGATCTGTTTCTCAGAGGCTCTTGTGTTTTCGACGGGACAAATTGAGATGTATGTTGTCTTGACTATTTTTTTCTCTTATTTTCCCCTTTTTATCCTCTGCACTTAGTATCTACGCCATGGGAGCAAAGTATAGCCATGGCCAAAAGTCATGTGTTTTTATGTGTTCTTCATGTGTCATGTGTTCCGGGTTTTTTAGATTTTTTTTGTCAGATGTTATTATGGTGTACTGAAGTATAATTACAAGCATTTCATAAGTGTCAAAGGATTTTATTGACAATTCCATTAAGTTTATACAAAGAGTCAATATTTGCAGTGTTGACTCTTGTTTTTCAAGACCTCTGCAATTCGCCCTGGCACGCTGTCAATCAACTTCTGGGCCACATCCTGACTGATGGCAGCACATTCATCAATGTTTGGAGCTGGGTTTTTGTTTGTACACCTGTCTATTGAGGATTGACCACTGGGATTAAAATCTGGGGGGGGGGGGGGTTCCTGACACTTACTTTAGTTATCACTTTTGCCTCAGGGAAAGGTGCTCCATCATGCTGGAAAAGACATTGTTCATCACCAAAGTGCTTTTAGATGGTTGGGAAAAGTTGTTCGGAGGATGTTTTCATACCATTCCTTATTCATGGCTGTGTTCTTAGGCAAAATTGTCAGTGAGCCCACTCTCTTGGCTGAGAAGCAACCCCACACATGAATGGTCTTAAGATACTTTACTGTTGGTATGACACAAGACTGATGATAACACTGACCTTCATACATTTCAAGAAGGGCAGCAAAGAAGCTACTGTACTTCTCACCAGGAAGAAAGAAAAATCAGGGACAGACTAATATTCTACAAAAGGTACAGGTCATTTTCTCTGGTGATTTCCATTTCTGATTGTTTGGGGCACCCAGAAAAAATGCTTCTCCAGAGAAGAAAAGGTGAGTGCTACCATCAGTCCCGTGTCATTTTAAGTGGTTTTAAAAAGACAGCATGTGCTCATTATGGGAATGTGAGAGACTGTGTACAGTATTTTTCATCTACATTAATTCAGAGTGTATAGGAGCGCCTAAGTGTATATTTCCCATGTTGGTCTGTTTGCACAGGGTTTTTAAGTTAAAAAGAACCCAAAATCCCCAGAATTCCTGTCTGTACGGCATGATCTCAATCTTTGAAGATGAGTGTTCCCATGCCAACTCTGTAAGCTGCACTGCTAGGTGGATTGGGGATGGCAGCTCTAGAGACCACCATGCTTTTCATCAGTGCAGAGAGATGAAATGTGTTCCAGACTTGGCCTCCATAAGGGGAATCCACGTTTCCCCTGTTTGTGGCTCAGCAAATGCCTGACTCTCTCTCTATGGGACATATACAAGTTTCACTCAAGTATTTATATTTACACTAAGGTAACTGTATCCCATAATGAATCTTTGTTATGAACAGAGTATAAAAACTGAACTAGGACTGGTGTCTAGTGACTGTCACATTCTGGTTCAAGGTTATGAATTTGCAGTGGGCCCAGCGGAGACACACTGGAGGACAGACAGGTGTAGAAATGCCACCTGACACATCCAGTATTAATATTTTAGCCAACAGCTAAAAGTTCTGTGGTTCCATCCTAAACAGATGATACTCAGCTCTTATTTATGCTCCCATCATGGGTTTTTAAATGCTGTTTTTCTTCATGAATGTTGTAGGATCTCAATAACAAATGCTCACTCATGTTTTGATGGGTGACAGGCAGGGATTCACAGAATGTCGAGCAGTGTAATCTGTAAAAGCGATGCAGTATCTCCGGCCTTCAGCTAAGCAGAGCTGTATTAAATCCTTTAGGCTGATGATATCAGGCTAATCAGATCAGACCAGGGTTGGGCTGAGCCTGGGGACTCGGTGAAAGAGAGTCTCTAATGTCACAGATCTGTCAAAGTCATGCACAATGTTGTATTCAGGTGAGGACTAAAGATGACTATCTCTCTTTCCATCTTTTCTCCCTTTTTCACTCTCATCCTTTGGCTGAGCACAGCTGAAAAGGATTACAAGTTGCATGAAAAATTTATATAAAAGGTCATACTGCTGCTCAGGCTTGAGAATGAAAATAACACCGTACATCTGAGTTTGTTGTGCAAAATTTTGCGTTTATCCTTTATGACTTAATGATTTTGCACTGTTTAGTATTGTGTAGGTTCCTCATTCTAAGAGGGCTATATTTTGTTTTTAATGTTAAATCCTGCCTATTTGGCTTGACCTGAGATTTTCTATGCACAAAAAACTTTAGACCAGATTATAAGGTCAAATATAAAGCGACTGTAGGTAATTAAACTCACACACCAACAATGTGGCACTACTTGGGCACAGTAGTATATGCTTTAAGATTTTGTTAATTGTTTTCCATGATGATGGATCTCCTGGTTTTCAGTTTTAATTGCAAACACAGAATAGTCCCACCTGCAATAAATGCATCTTCAGCTGCTACATTAAGAGCAACCAACCAACCAGAAACACAACAAACCAACCAGAGATACGACCAACCAACCTGGGATACAACCAATCAACCAGAAACACAACCAACCAACCAACCAACCAACAAACCAACCAACCAACCAACCAACCAGAAACACAACCAACCAGAAACACAACCAACCAACCAACAAACCATCTAGGGATACAACCAATCAAACAACCCGGAGATACATCAAACACCTGGAATACGAGCAAAAAAACAAAAAAAAACAATGAACCAACCAATTAGGGATACCACCAACTTACCACCTAGAGATACAACCCACCATCCAATTACCCAACCTGGGATAAAAACAACCATCCAACCAATCCCCAACAAACCACCTACAGTAGGGATACAACTCAACAACCAACCTGAGATAAAAACCAAACCAAACAACCAACCAACGAAGCAACCAAGCAACTAATAAGCAAAATAAAAAAGTGCAGCATTTGAAAATGGCTGTAACTAAAATATTGATTGCAAGGAGTTTAAAAAGGGAGCTAAAAACTAATTACATTGCATTTAATCCCACTAAGCCATGAATATTTAGCTCTTCATATTGTAGTTACTCATTCCCCTCAGTCCCAGCTCTATATTGCTTGCTTCAGTCATTCCTCGTCGACAAAATCTAGGAAAAGATGCACTGATATCAAACAACACCATAGTTCATTTTATCTCATTTTTATGTTATGGCTTTTTAATGCTGTTCATAGTAATTAATGTTCATGTTATTTGTCCTAGATAAAGGGTTTACCTAGCACTAGGAGTTACAGTACTGCTGTTAATATTGTGGTTAGTTGTTATTTTTAAAAGTTTTACAAAGTTATGTTTCTAGAGTTGTGGGAACTATGTCATATACTTAATGAACAGTAATATTGGACTTTTGTTTTGGGATTGCACTGTTTGTGGCTATAAGGGTACCTGCAAATGAAGTCATACTCTCTAGTCATGAGAACCAGACCCTGGAATTTCCTGTTCAACAAAGCCATGTCTTGGTCTGTTAACCTGCAGGTGTACTTACAGTGGGCGGTACAGTAATGCCAGACACACACACACACACACACACACACACACACACGAACACAAAGAATTAGGTTCTGTTGAAGTGCTTTAGGCTTACGTATATGATGGCAGATCTCTTAGCCCTAGTTTCCACAGGCTGTAATGAGAAGATCATTAGCAGCAGTGGCGTGCCAGGTCTCTTTATGTCTGTCTGAGAAAACCCCTGGTCTTTTCCATGCTGTGTGCCCAGACTGTCTACGTTCCATGCAAACATGTTGCAACCCTTTCTTGCATGCTGTCTATAGCCCTCACCTGCAGCAGTTCTAAGGAAAATTTTAAACAATGTTGGTTCATGAACTTTCTCAAAGTGAAGAGATGACAATGGAGATGAGGAGATAAATGCTGGTTATGGTTATAATGATGATGGAAATCTGGACGTCAGGCAAAGTAACTACTCTCTGATGAAGAGCTAGCACTTCCTTTTGTTCAGTTTTTTTCTTTTCGAAGTTCTCAGGTTTAAGAGAATCTCTACTGTTTTTTTATTATTATTATTTCTATGCAAACCAGTGGTGTACTGTACTGTACTGTAGTTTTCGAGCCTGGGCAGACATGTTCAGCTCCAAATGGAAAACATCTGAGCAAATACTCAAAGGAAGTGGTGTCACCGTGTCTGAGTCACCATGGACCTCAGTCAAGGGATGAATTGAACGTGAAAGGGGAAAATATATTTTTCTCATTTCCTCAATGCTAACACCAACCAGAACATGACCGAATCCAGATAAGGAGAGAAGGTCTTTGTGTATTAGAAAAACCACACACAGAGGCTTATGAAAGAAGGTCCTTTTATACAGGCTTGGTACAGTATATGGTATCGGATAAAAATTAGCTTCCATTGCTTGCATATCACATTTGTGATCATTCCTGTTTTGTTCAAAGCTTTATTGTTTTTGGACGCCCTTTCATTCCTACTTTTGCCCTGGCGCAAGATCTTGCTGATGACTGCAGATTTAGTTTTTCATCCAGTTAGAAACCGTCCAGCAGATTGTATGTCAGTTCTGTCACCGAGCCAACTATGTCATTGTATATGGTATAGTGCGACTACCTTGTCAGGCAAAATCTCTGCTCCCAAAGGACAAAACAGTTGTGTCTGTAAAGTGTAGTTGTGATGGTTAATGACTTCCTAAATACATCTAGATCATTGTGAAAATATATATTTTTTTAAAAAAGGTTGTTGCAAGTGCTGGCTGCCATCTACATGTTACAGTTCTTAAAACTGTCAAATTTAACAGAAAATACATCTGGATATCTGTGAAGCTGCTTTGTGACAATGACCATCGTTGACATTGTTGAAAGCATAAATAAAATTTAATTTCAATTGAACTGAAAAATCAACAAGTGCCAAGCTGCCACAGTTACAGTATGATTTTCTCACTTTTGGCTACCAAATGAGCAAATAATACTGTGAAGTACAGTACTTTTTAGAACCTGTTGCATGGTGGCACGGTGGTGTGTTGGTTGGAACTGTGGCTTCACACGTCCAGGGTCAAGGGTTCAAGTCCCACTATGGGTCTGTGTGTTTTGTAGGTTTATTGCGGGTGCTCCGGTTTCCTCCCACAGTGAATTGCCCATAGTGTGTGTTTGTGTGCCGTGTGATGGATTGGCACCCTATTCCAAGGGTGCCTCATACCCAAAGTCTCCACGGAGAGCCTCCAAGGCCCCTATGAGCTATACAGGATAAGTGTTATAGAAGCTGAATGAATGAATAACAACATACCAGTATGTTACTTGAGCACGCTAGTCACTTAATGATTGTCTAGTTAATTTATTTGACACCATAAATCCTCTTTAACTACTAGGTTTTTACTCTTTCAGGAGTCTGAGATGGTGAGTCACTGAGTACCTAATGACTATTGAGTTGACATATTGACTTCTAAATTAATACTATGGTATCAGATTAATATTGTGTTATAGTTATATGATAGTGCTCCACTACACTAGTTTTTCAAGACTAAGCATGCCTGATATGCTAATGATGTCAGAGATGTCATATGGTATTTGAGTTCTTGAGATTGAAATGACTGGCTCTGGCTAAGTGGCTTCCAAGAATTTTGTTTCAGCCATGTTGAATGATGAAAGGGAAAGCATTCATGCCTATTCCCCCATGTTGAGAACTTTACATCTGCATTGGCAGCATGTCTGTATTAACCAGGGAGTAATCATTTTTAAAACAGCTGTTAAACACGGATATTTAAAACATGATATTTAAGATAACTGCAGTTTTAATGTGTATTGCTTGTATATTTGTACAGCATGCGTTGTTTCTAAATCTTCTTCTTATGCTTTTCTTTGTAGCCGGAGGATTTTGAGGCTGTTCACTCCCACACATTTCGGGTGAAGACGTTTAAGAAGAACAAGCATTGTGGCGTGTGTAAGCAGACGCTCAGCAAAGAGGGACTCATCTGCAGAGGTCAGTACTGGATGAGGGTGTGGGTGAGGGGGTCATCAGCTCCTGACGAGTGGTGATAGAAGAAGGTTAGGAGTTTCTGGGATGATGCAGAGCAAAGGGGCAATAATGAATGGCTTCCAGCACGGCTGAGAGGCCTCTGCAGATCATATTCGATTATTAACTTGATTAAATTCCAGGAGGGGAGTGTGGTCTTATGATTTTCTGGAAGGAGACAGGAGGCAGGAAAAAATGGCAGGAAAATTGTATGCTGAAACAGAAGGTTCCCCCCCCCCCCATATTTTATTCAAATATAAATTTTATTTATTTGAATAAAAACAAAAAACAAATGCTTATAGAAGGGGCGTTCAGAATAACAGAACACAGCTTAGTGGTTAGCACTATGGTCTTGCACCTCCACGGGTTCAGGGTTCGAGTCCCACCTTCGATTCTGTGTGCATAGAGTTTACATGTTCTCCCTGTTCTTGGTGGGTTTTTGGAGTACGGAGTTTCCTCCCACAGTCCAAAGACATGCAGATTAGTCTAATTGCCGTTTCCAAATTGTCTGTAGTGTGTGTATTTGTGAGTGTGTGTGCTTGGTTGCTCTATAATGGATTGACATGAAATCCAGGGTGTACCGCACCTAGTGCCCGAGTCTCTTGGGAAAAGGCTCCAGGCCTCCAATGACCATGTACAGAATGAGCAGTATAAAGAATGAATGAGAGTAAAACTAGCATTATTTCTCGATATAATCCCCTGGGGTGAAGGTAGTTTTAAATTCTTACCGGTACTTTGTAGTCAAAAGGCAAGGTGAATAAATCTTGAAGGGGGTGGACTGTCCTGTAAATCTTGAAAGTTTCTGTTTATGTCTCCACTTATCTAATAGTTTCAGGGTTGATTTCCAAATAGTGTAAAATGGAAAGCGAGTGCGCTATGTAGGGTGTAGAATCCCTTATACAACATACCAAGTGGGTTAGAGAGGTGTTTAGGATTCAAAGTCCTGGTTTGACTCGTAGTATATATTTAAATTCCACATGTGCTGTTTGGCACACACTATACAAATCCTAAAACAAATGCCTTTGCGTCCACAGTCCACCCTATAAATTAAAGAAGATCACATAGAAGGACGGTCATAAGCTTGTGGTTTGGGGCTTTTGGCTTTGAGCTCTAAAATCTGGATATTGCAATATGGTGGTTTTATTACATTTCTTCTATGCCATTAGAGTCTCATGGGATGGATCGCTGGTGGAAACCAAAAACAGATACAGTAATCACAGTGACAGAAATAAAAATAAAGACGTATTTGTGACAAATATATTCTGTACGAGCGTATATCACTGACAACAAGACAAGTAATATTTTTGGCAATATTACAGTAGATGTAGAAATGGCTAAAAAATGTAGACTTTTTCGTGCCACTGGTAAAAAGAAGATTTTTGGTACGTAAATCATTCATTTATTTTATATAAAACATATTACTACTTAATGACTAAATGAAGTGACACTTTTGTCAGTGCTGTACAGTCATTTTTAAAGTTAGTACCCCTCTTTTAATTGTATGTTTTTTTGTGTAAAAACCGTCCGGTCTCAGTATTAGACGAGTACAACCTTAGATGAAGAACATCATAGAACGTTTTTCACCATCCCATTATTTATTTAACAAAAATGAAGCCCCAAAAAAAAAAAAAACGTGGGTAATACTAAGTACCCCCATGATTCAATAGCTTGTAGTTCCACCTCTAGCAGGGAAAAAATAATCAAGGAATCATTTCGTTTATGACTTTACTGTATCAGTTTTTCACTTTATTGTGCAGGAATTTTGGCTCATTCTTCTTTACAACATTTTTTTCAGTTTATTCCAGGTTTTTTGGCATCCGTTTATTCCCACATCTCTTAAGGTCCCACTACAGCATTTCAATTGGGTTGTGGTCTGAACTTCGAAAGGTCATTCCAAGACCTTATAATCGTTTATTGCTCATGTAGATTTACTCGTGTGCATTGGATCATTGTCCTGTTGTCCCAGTTTCGGCCAAGCTTTAGCTGTTGGGCAGAGGGCCTCACATTCACCGCTAGAATACTCTGGTATACAGTGGAGTTCATGGTTGACTCAATGACTTCAAGGTGCCCAGGTGGCTGCAAAAATCTTTACCTCTCAAGCCCAAATCATCATCTCTCAACCGCGTACCTTGACAGTGGGTATAAGGTGTTTCTGTTGAAATTATATATGGTTTTTGCCAAACAGAAACTAATGCTGTGCATTAAGACCAAACAACTTTGGTCTTATTTGTCCATTGGACATAGTTTCAGAAGCCTTGAGGTTTGTTCAGTCAGAGTTTTGCATCTCCCTCCACTTAACTCTTCCAAACAAACCATACTTGTTCAGTCTTCTTCTAATTGTGCTGTCATGGACTTTAATCTTTAACACGCTAAGTTAAGCCTGTAGCTCTTGTTTTTTATTTTTTGAGATTTCTCTGAGCAATGCACAACCTGACCTTAGGGTAAATGTACTGTACTGGGACAACCACTCTAAGATCTAGAGCTAGAATGCTGCGCTCCACAATGTTTGCAAACCCTTTCCCTATTCATTTGCAGTGACAATTGCTTCTCTAAGACCATTATGTCTTTCCCACTTGGCATTAACACGCACCTGAATGCTGCTCACCAACTACACACCTGCTAATGATCAAATAATGACTAGTAGCATCTGGCTACAACTTGCCCTCTTAAATCCTGTGGAAGCATTAAGGGGGTACTTATTATTTCACACTTTTTTTTTTCTCTCTTTTGGCTTCATTTTACTTAAATAAATAATTGCATGGTGAAAAAGGTTGCATGTTGTTTGTCTGAGGTTGTATTGGCCCAATACTACGACCTTTTATGATTAGATGATTTTCAATATGCTTTTATAGGAAAACACAGAATTATAAGAGGGGGTACTAACTTTTGAACCTGCCTGTAGTTCATTTAGAGTAAGGAAAACATTGTGTGTATGCAAGGCAAAGACAAAGTAGGAAAACCTTTGTCTTAGATTAATGAGCTCTGAGAATCAGTGGCAGCCTTTAGACACCAGCCGATTAAAGGTCACTGTATTTCATAACACTACATGGTCAAACTTAAAAATTCTCTAGAGGCGCGTCCCAGTTATGCATGATTTTGACATTTAGCTTACAGTAAGTCACACTGAAAGCACGCCATGACCTTGATATCTCTTACCCACTGAGCACACAATTTAATAAATTTTTTTGTCATGTCTCACTTAAGCTAAAACTTCTCCTTTACAGTACAGTGTGTAGACCGTTTTTGCTGATATTGGTTAATAATATTAGAAATGGTGATAAAATATTATATCAGCTGACAAAATATGTTCAGTTTGTTGTGGGAAAACAAACAGAAGGTGCTACAGAAAGGGCTATTTTTATTTGATTGACAACATTTATGTGGGTAAAATTAGGACAGAATCTTAGCTGTGGTAATTTTATGCATATACACACATCAGCCATCACGTTATGACCACCCGCCTAATATTGATTAGGCCCTTACATCTAGCCATCTTTGTGTAACTAGAAAAAAAAACAAAAAACAAATGCACACCGATCAGCCATGACATTATGACAACCTGCCTCTTATTGAATAGGTCCACCCTTTTGCCATCGTAACAGTGATGAACTGTGTGTTCTGACACCTTTCTATGGAGACCAGCATTAACTTTTTCCTCAATTTGATCTACACTTTGGCCTTCACTCCCCATGTGCATCAGTAAGCCTTGGCCACACATGACCATGTCGCCAATTCACTGGTTTTCCTTACTTGGACCACTTGTAATGTCTAGACATCTGGGTCAGAGCAGCTCCAAAAATTCCGGCTCTTGTGGAATGGTTTTGGTTTACATTGGTCAGGACATACCAAAAGTGATCCAAGCCAGGAAAACCGGTGAACTGGCGACAGACTCATGGGTGGCCAAGGCTTACTGATGTAAAAGTCTGGCCCGTGTAGTCTGATTCAATAGAAGAGCTACTGTAGCTCAAATTGAGGCAAAGGTTAATGCTGGTTCCAATAGAACCAGCATACATTTTAAAAGAATGACACATAATGACACAAAAGCATACACATTGAGTTCCTGTTTTTAAAAATACCTGGAGGTCCTGATACTGTACACCTGTTGGGTGTTTGGCCTGTTGGCCTGGCTTTGACAGAAAGAAAAGAGATAGCAAAACAGAGTATCTATCATTTCTCACAGCTTCCTGAACTGCACATCATCCAAAAAAACTTTCCAAAAGTCACACATTTGCTCTGTGATCTCAGCAAGGAAAAGACTTCATGGAACAATGCCTTCCTCAGGAAACAAAGCACAGAGTGGCCAAACACATTTAACCAGTGGTGCCTGTATAAACAGCCCATTTACGTCCGAGTGCAATGCGAAATCTGTGAAATCTTGCCTGTTTTTACTCCAGTTGTTATCTCTGTACCTGCTTGACACAGATATTTAATATGGTCTTATGGTGGTTTAAGCTGTGCCAAGAGAAACAGTATTGTTGTGCAATGGACATAAAGAACCGGGCCAGATGAACAAAAACAGAACAAAAACAAAAGCGTTTTAGAGACATGAGACACATCAGGCTCTGTCACCGTCGTGAAAACACTCAACTCTGTGTGTCAAGCATTTTGCATTTTGAGACATATTTAGAGGCTGATATTTGAGTTTCCCTGTTATGGATGTCCATCCTGATCAGATAAACAGGACCAACAAATTAGAAAACTTTTTAGCTTTGTATTGTCTTATTGATCAGCTAACATGCTGTAGGTCTCTAAGATTATTATTATTATTATTATTATTACTTTCAGTTATAGGGATCATACAGATTTTAACGATTTCATTATCAGACAATGGACGCAACCATGAAATAGCAATCATGGATCAAGGCTGACTAAACTGACTAAATAAGAATTTAACATTTCAGCACATGGTGTTATATGAAAAAAAAAAAAAAAGAAAAATAGTGATGGGGTGGAGTGATGTGGCTCCACATGTTGCATACCGTTACAGCATTTTAAAAATAATACGACATCCTGAAGTGCAGTTTTTGTCTTACACTGTAGCAAACTACAGGCAAAATTTGTGTAAGTTAAAGAACAATGTTTTTTCAGGTAAAGTTATATGTCTTTATCATATCGACAAAGTGGAAGTTTATTTATGTGATATCGACCATATCCCTGTGAAAATTCTAGCTATGGACAGCTAATGTATTCTAGCTTATGTATTAGCACAAGGATCTTAGTATGAACATACAATTTTTCTTGCAGTTTGAAGGACTCTCCTAGCAGTGCTATTATACCTTCTGACCAATTAGATTAGAGAATTCAAACGTATTGTGGTACAATAAAAATGAACAAACTGTATATTAGAGGAATTATTACTGTAGTACAGTGTCCCCTATGGACAGAAGGCATACAAAAGCGAAAGCACAAACATAACAGAAACAATCTCAAATTTTAAAAACACATACAAAAGTCAAAGCTCATGCAAAAAAAAAAAAAAAAAAGCTGCAAAAGAGATTTGCTACACCAGAAGTACTCTGGGATGCCAGGGGGGTTGATAAGCTCTATTTGTCCAGGTCTACACAAACCAGAAAGTACCAATGGAGGAAACATCGATCAGTGTTTCCAGCGTGTTTACATAATGTTTGTTCTTTCACTTTTGAATGCTCTTTGTCCCTAAACGGCCACCATAGTATACTGTATAGACCAAAAATTACAACATTGTCATGCAGGATTTTGGATTGCCTATAAAGACTGAGATAAGTACTACTGCTGTCAATATTAACGTCTTAATGCATGTGATTAATCTAGAAATTTTAACATTAATCATATTAATGTGTTTGACCATAATGGCTTCCCAAAATCGCAGTGTTGTTACCCAGCTGTGTGATAATGGCAAGTTTTATCATGGATAATAAGATGATTGAGGAAACATTACAAGGTGTGCTGAATGGCAATTTTCATTATAAAAAGCTTCTAGATGGAAGTTTAGATAAAAGCAAAGCTGTGTGCTCGAGCTACCTTTATGTGGAACTATTTTTACAAAAATACATTAAAGGTAAGACACCTTAAACAGGCTATGAAGGTAAGGTGGTGGCAAAAGTTACTTTTATTGCACTTACTGGAGACCAGTGGACATCAGAAAGTAACCATAATTACCTCGGTATACTGTAACAGCACATCTAATCAAGAACAATGGCAACTGCAGTCATACACTCTGGCCAAGTTGAACAGGACATTATAGCATTATAGAAACAGACAGGGCTCGCAATATGATTTCTGCTGCAAGGAGTCTACCATTTAAGAGATTTTAATTTAACATTTGTTATACGTTAACGTTTGAGATATTATAAAACGGCATCATTTGTTCCTTCTAACCAGTTTTTATAATCGTTTCTTTATTCCAACATTGCACGTTTGTAATACAAGTAGATCTTGCATATTTTAAAATTGTTTATAGATTTATTTTTTTATCAATTGACAGCACTAATAAGAACATACGCTTCCTGCCCTGATTTTAGCAATGGTTTAAAATATTCCTGACATATAAATCAGGTTAAATCTAAAATCATGTAAGGTCAATATCAAACTAAAAACAAAAATCCACTTTTATATGTGACTGGGGTTTGTGCATATCTTAATTCCATGCCGTTAGACTAATTGTTTAAAAGAAGGTAATGATTTCCATTTAGTGCCATAAAACCTGTCACTGTCACACGTCTCCAGACACCGAGGCTGATCAGCCGTGTATTAGCGAGTCTCTAAGTTAGAGATGGTTAGCAGCTGCTCCTAAAGGTAAATATTCTTGTTTTAACCACAACACAATCAATCATGGTCTATATGGAAGACAGCTCCATCATGCAGAAACCTCCTGCTGACTCTCGACTGTACAAGACAGGGGGAAATGGTAACAAAAGTCAATAGGTTATGGTTCTCTACCATATTATTGATGTGCCCCCCCCCCCCTTTTTTTTTTTTAACAAACAGCACTCTCTTTAATTATAAGGATAGATTCAAGCACTATGTGTGGAGTAGAATTTTAAGATTTATGTTATGAGTCCTGATTACAGACTATGCTTGTACATACAATATGTACTTGAATTTGCTTTTAATGATGTTTAGGACATTTGTAATTTGTATTCCAGGTTCACACTGAGTAAAGAAAAAATGAACAATAGTTGTAGATCTTATTCTATGTAGATTGTTTGGATTCACTCTTGGTAAGCCACATAACAGGATGATAAAGCACTTTTATTACTAGACACTGTGCTTCATCTGCAAATAAAAAAGACATCTGGTGATTTAAGCAAACAGCTACAGACTAAATGCTGAGAGCTCATTGTCTTACATCAGTTTTTGGAGTTGTTTCATTGCTGCAAATGACTGGATTCAGTCCATTATCATGGACTCTTGCCTTTAGGTCTGTATATTTTCCGTGTCTAGTGATGCTTGATAGCTTTATCATTACTGCCTTGTAGGAGAATGCAGTAAAGAACAACTCAGCAGTGTTTAGTGCCATTTACAATTAATGATGCTGTGTTATCTCACATTAAATATCACTTCAGTAAAACTGAAGATGACTTTTTTGACTGTTAACAGCAGAAGAATGTAAAACCATTTGTTGTGCCAAGGGGAGAAGAGAAAGCATCATGATCATCATCATTTTTATGGTGGCATGGTGGTGCAGTACAGTTGACAGTTCATTGCTTTGTGGTCCCTGGTTTAGTCCTGAGGTCAAATTTCTGTCTGGAATTGTGTGGAGAATTATGTGATCATATGTTTTTTTTTTTTTTTTTCAAGGTGCCGGTTTCCATCCATATCTCAAAAACATTAGGAGATTTGTGACTCTAAAATGCCCTTTGGTATAAGTGTTTGTGTGCACATGGTGCCCAAGGATGAAAGGTCATCCCATCTGTATTCCCACCTCATGCTTGGCATTCCAAGTGTAAACCCTGGATTAGCTATAATGCAGCTTTATTTCAATTGAGCATATCATTCTGGTTGACATATTTACATAAAGGTCAATCCATCCATGTTTTCCTTTCATTAATCTGTTTTGCATATGAGCATTTGTATTCTCTGGTACAATGTCCTTCCTTCTCTGTTTAAATCAACATTGATCGAAAGACCACAATTAAAACACACAATCCTATCAAGTTACTCTAGTCTCTCTGTCTCTCCCCCTCTTCCATATGACTATAGCTGACTTGTGACCTTGTGACTTGAGACCGTGTGTCCAGTCTCCTGTCTGCTATTTATGTCTCTGTCCCTGTATAATACAATTTCTAATCCAATAAGCCTTGCAATTAGAACACTGTCTCTCTCTTCTAACAAATCTACAGACTAAATTAAACTGGCATCCACAGCCAAAATTATGTTATTTCTGTTATATATGTGTACAGTACTTCTACTTACAGTATAATGTTAGCAAATTTAATGTTGGAAATGTTGGTATTGATATTCTTGAACCTAATATCGGTTACAATTATAATATTATATTGTGACTAGTGTTAGTACCCGCCATTGACGGTTAAAGAGTTTGTAGAAACAGTTAAAAGGTTAAAGCTAAAAATAAGCTGATTAGCTTTAATGTGATCAGCGATATTACTTCCGGTTAAGCCTTCAGTACGTACATGTCTGCCTGTCTTTCCGTACGGTAGAACTCTCATTCTAACTTATTAACACGAAGAAATAACATTTATTATTAAGTTGTACTTCTTTCATCAGCAGCCTACACTCTCTGTTTGGTAATCGGAAAGAAAATCACAGATGATAAATCGAATAATTTGATAAGTTTTGTCTTAAAATTACTCCAGCGCATTAAAGTGCATTTATACGCGGTTATTTCAGGAATAAAAATATGAACTAATCCCAGCCAAAATATTCAGTTTAGCTTTTCTAATTAATGTCTATTGGTGCAGGTGTTTGTTTACATTGAGCAAGTAGATTATTAGTATCTTATTTTAAAGTGGATTATTATATCCGACACATAACTTTGCTTTTACTCAACATTTATATTTCACTTATGTTGCAGGTTAAAGTCAAAATTCTGACCAGCGGTCGATTTAAGACGCGGCCACATGTTTGACGCATGCGCAGTACACTGTCAAAAACGTTCGGGTTGTAATCTGGCACAAAACTGCTCATAACTTCACCTACTGTATACTCACCATTTTAATTGTCTTTATGGCATAAGTTTTACTTCAGTTAAGTTTCATTAAAATTCTGTCCTGCCAGTTTTGCATGATGCTAAGACAAAATCTGTCTGGACAGACATACAGACATACAGCCATTTTTCTGAGACTGCTTTCGGGGCCTCCAATGTATAAAACGTAAGGACATCATTGAAAGTGGGTGTTCAGAACATTTTATTTATATAGATATTGTACTGTAATTTCAATTAGGCTACAAATTTGAAATGAATTTAAAATGAAATGAGCTTCAGCACATGTGGAAAACACACTGAATGTAATACTGTACCTCAACATGAACAAGACAAAACTACCCAGATAGCAGAACAACATTGAATCATCATTGAATCAACATTAAAGCATCAACCAACTTGACATTGAATCAATGT
>JAQQZT010000036.1:24512449-24524748 GCA_030068275.1 Clarias platycephalus | reverse complement strand
TTGGGTATTTCGTCTGGTTTGGTTGAGATATATAATTGGGTATCATCAGCATAACAATGGAAATTAATCCCATGTCTATAGCATCACAGAATAGACACTAGATAATAACACAATTGGTTTAAAATAGCCGGTAGAATGGGGGAAAATGACTAATGAAGCTTTCACATTTTTCTGAGGCTGCAGGAAACAACAAAGCATTTGGTATCTGGAACGGAATTCATGAAATTCATGCAGTTTCTTCAGGCGTCTATACTGTTTTATCCCATGTTAAATCAGCTATTTTGAGTTTTTAAATGATAATGGCAAAGTCCCTGTAATTTGATGTACTCGTCTGTAAAGTAAATATGCCAAAAATAAGCAATTATCCATACAGATTTTTTAAAGTTAATAATTATCCAGAAAAAAAAGTTTAGCTCCTCAGGATAAACATCGTTTTGAGCATATTGAGATTAGTCCAAGGTCAGAATGCGATCTCACCCCTCTTCCTTGCATAACGCTTACCTAACCTGTGAATAGTCCTAATATTTATACTTATAAGGGCTGAATACTGATAAGCACGATTTCCTCACTATCAATTTTGAATACCGGCCATGGACTGCAGAAGCTGCCTGTGGTCCATCGCACATGCTTTATGATGCTTGAGGCATCTTGGAGCTGCGGGATTAGAAGACGATTGTGAGTTGATCTCTGCAGTATGAACTGGCCATGAGCCTGACCGCAGTGTTTGACTATGAGCAGCCAAAAAAGCTGAAACAGGGCCTTTGGTCTGGGCAGTGTCACGGCACTACTGGCAAATTATATTTGACTTTGTGCTGAGAGTAAACAAGCTGCAGCTCTAGGAAGGAGCCGTCCATGTGAAGCATATCTCTTGATTTATTAAAGCTCTGATTTAATTGCATTTGATAATGCTTTGATTTATCATTTGTGAAGTAAACATTAACTCAATTTGGGTTTATCCTGTCTCTCTCTCTCTCTCTCTCTCTGTCTGTCTTGCAGTGTGCCGGTTGGCTTGTCACAAGAAATGTGAAGTTAAGGTAAGAAATGTTACATAGTTACTGTACAATAATTTATCAATTTTTTTTTCCCTTCCAGCATTTTGCCTAGTGTTTAATTTTAATATGTTTTAAAAGCCATTTTCAGTTGTTATTGATATAAATCACTAATCAATATTATGCTTGTGTCATAACTCATTATTTAGTATATTAGTTAATATTCAGGAATAATAGACAAATTATAAACAAAAATACATAATAATGGAAAAATAATAGCTACAATTATGTAAAACATTAGCATGCATTAAATGAGAGAATACATCTTAATAAGTAAACAAACTCAGGTGTAAATATTGGCACCAGTGTTAGACACTATGGATATGTTAATATATCTTAAATCATAGAGAATAAACTTGGTGGATCTTTGCTTATTTTGTTCATTATTGAAAAATATACAATCCTGTGCAGAAGTCTTGAGACCCTGCATTTCTTCATACTTTGCTTCCAAAGAGCCAGACTTTCCTGTATTTTTAATGTAGTCTTGACGAATAGTTCTTCACACTTCTCATTTTCAATCCAGTCCCAGTACCTGACCAGTTTCAGAGGAATGTGTTTTGTTTGTTAAACCACAGTGACCTATAAATCATTCCAGGAAAAAAAAAAAACAGCAAAAAGAAAAAAACATCTAACTTAAGGAATGCTGAATGCTGAGTGGTTGGAACAGACGAGAGGGGAAATGAGGTTGCTGCTGAGGTTGTTACATTAACAACCCATTTTAAAATTGTATCTTTATCTACTTTGCAGTGTGTCGCAGTAGTACATTTGTTCCGTTAAAATTATTCTTTTTTTTTTTTTACTTAGTCGTGTCCAATTCCTCCCCGTCACTAGGGGGCTCCCTCATTAAGGCTACCACTACCACTCAGTCGGGAGGGCCGAAGACTATCACGCGTTTCCTCCGAACCACGTGACGCCATGTGAGCACCTTTTCGAACTGCTCGCTCACACACCATTAGGGGCGGAGTAACACACTCGGAGGACAGCGCTATCCGCTCTGCTTGCATGAGCTTACAGTCGCCCCTGATTGGCTGTAGTGCCGTGATTAATGTGGGAGCACTAAGTACCTCTCATCCCGCCCCTTTGACAGAGCTCGGCCAATCAGCTCTCTCTAGACCTCCGGCTGCAAGAGGTTACAGCATCACCCGGGAATCAAACTCGCGATCTCCGGATGATAGGGCGAGCACTTTACCACTTTGCACAGTACTGTTTAATCACTGTGAGGCATTATACAATATATGGCTTTAATGCTATGTTTATACCATTAACAGCCTTAACGTAATGTTGCTTAAGGGAACCGTAACATTAGGCGTTATTGTCTCTAACTCTAATCTAAAAGCACTATAATTTATTGAAGCTAGATGGAGGTTTGTCTGTGTATGTTTCTTGGACATTTCCTTCTTGAAAGTCAAAATAACAAGGCTGTTCCTTATGCAAGTTGTGTTACTCTGTTAATCCTGGTCATTTTTCTTTAAAAACCAAACAAATCTTATCGCTAAGGAAATGTCTGCCTTGATAATAACGACAAACTCTCCGGCGGGAACAGAGGCCGTGTCGTTCCCCCGCCATCTTACAGATCACTAAACAAATGCTCCCTGTCCCAGAACATGTTTAGATATATATAAAATGCTATATTTAACTTGGCTGAACCTTTTCTAGCTGAAGATTAGAGTCCTTGATATGCCTCCAGTGGGGGAATCTATGATTGAGTTGTTCTCAAGTCAGTCAAAGGGGCAGTTGTGGGAAGTGGCGTAGTGAGAGAGAGTTTTGTGAGAGTAAGTTTTGTGCATGTGTGTGTGTTTTGGAGGGGGGGGGCGTTGGCTTGGTTTATTGGGGAGAGCAGGGTGCAGTGGAGGGAGGGAGCGAATATTTCAGCATTTGAAGAATGAGTGAAGCAAGAGATCATGTCAGCCCAGCCCTCCACCCTTCCATCACTTGGCCCCATCTGGCACACATTACTGCAGATGGAGAGTGGGTGTGGGTGTGTGAGGGTGTGGGTGCGTGTATGTAAACTGGGTTTTGGGCCCTTAGCCCTACCTATGGCTCTGCCACTCTTTGCACTCACAGGAAATTCCAGAGCTGTGAACGGGTGCGTCCATCAACTGCCTGCTAAATTACATGCTTACACAAACAGAAACTCACCAGAGCAGTGACACTTTCCTATAAGCATACAGCTCTCTAAAAAGGCGTGTTGTCAGGATGTTGTCCTGAAATAAAAAAATCGCTTCAGCCATTACTCGTGAACAACCTTATCATCCCTACACACTCTGAACACAACAAAAACAAGGGGGAAATGATGTGCTTTCAGGTGAAGTACAGTGAATTGAAGGAAGCGAAGCTGTGCTGAGGAATAATGTAGAGCAGGGAAGTTCCCTTCCTCTCCGTGCTGGCTAGGAACAGTGTCTTGTTTCCGTCATGGAATATGACCAGAGAGGACGACCCTCTCGTGCGGCAGCCTTCCTTGATTCAACTGTAAATGAGCCCTGAATTAAGTCAAGTCAAGCTATGTTTTGAGACATGTGATAACTTCCATCATGTAACAATTTCTGGCATAATATTCAAGACTATCCCATATCTTAGTTTTATATGATGAATGTAATACTGAACAATTGTAAGTAGATGTACGGTATATAATATCTGGTTCTCTACTGTATGTAGATATCCAGGCAACTATCATGGGTGCTGTACTGGTAGTGATGGCTTGCATTAGCACGTTATCTAAATACAGTTGTATCAGCAGTTTTGGTGGCTTAGTGGTTGGTATCGTCGCCGTGCACCTTCAGGGTCCGGGTTTGATTCCCACCACGGGGCCTATGTGCTTTGAGTTTGCATGTTCTCCCCGTGCCTGGTGGGTTTCCTCCGGGTACTCTGGTTTCATCCCCACAGTCCAAAGACATACAGATTAGGCTAATTGGTGTTCCCCGTCTTTAGGTTCCCCGTGTATCTTGACCGGAGGACTTAAATACAATAGTCACCACTGGCCTCTACTGTACCTCGTATACCTTTATTCGTCCCACAGTGGGGAAATCTCTTTAGATGGATGGGTGGATGGATGGATGGTTCAGCAGTTTTGGGTCAGTCCCTTTTAGGTGTAATGCAGTGAAGGTGAAATGCCATTTGGCAAATTCCAGATTGATCTGATTAATTTAATTTGGTTTGGATGTTACAATAAAAATATGGTATGTGAATTATATAAATGCCAAGCTATACTCATGTAGTGAAGTTTACATGGCACCAGGCCCCCGGCAGACAGAATAAATAAAAGACAGGGCAAACAGCACCATTGCGGGTATGACATCATCAGACACAAATGTCCCATGAGTATATTAATGTTTGTCTAGCACCCAAAGATAAAAGGTAAAAGTTGCCCAATCTACAACCGTACTGCCTGCTGTATTTATGCTTCTGACTACACAAACATCCTTGGACTTAATCTTTTCTATACCTATATTTATGAGTGTGCAAACATCGTCGGCATTATCAACCTTTTTTTTTTTTACAGTATAGATACGCTTTCTCATTGTGGAGTTGTTTGTTCAGTCTTCCACAAAGGGCCATAAAGTGTACTTCTGAGGCCGTGCCGCAGGACCAGGATTGGAAGATAAGACCAGGCTTAGACTGTGTCCTGCGCTGCAGCTTACACAGCTCTAGGCAGACAGACAGGCTTTTCCCAGCACCTCACACACACACACCTCTGTGGGTCTGCACTTTATCCAAGTGTTCCCCTCTCAATGTCTTGCACGTTTCCTCTCTTCTAACGAAAGCTTAACTGACTTTCGCATGTTACAGCGCAGTCCATGCCGAGTTCATTAATTATTGGCTTGGATTACGCCAGACATGATTCGAATTCCGAAAGCTTCAGTGGTCTCAGTGCGATCATTAAATGAAGGCAGGATGGGTTAAGTGGGAGGCTAAATTATTCAATACTACTTACAACACACGAGTGAGCCAGGCCCCAGAGGAAACAGGGTAGATTTGCATGAATTAAAGCGAGGAAGATAACATCCACTCAGCAAAAAAAAAAACAAAAAAACAACAGTTCATAGATTGTCTCAGATCATTCCTGTGCCTCTGAAAATGTTCTGAATTGTCGTCCTAATTTGGGGTTTGGGCAGTGTTGATGATAAACTATCTACTGTATGGAGAATTTCCGGTTTTCGATACGTTCTTTACCATAAATCTCTTCCACGTGTAAAATCGAAGCCATATTTGGTATCGCGCTGGGCCTTCAGAATGCCTATTCCATGACTGGTTTGTTTGTGAATTCAGCTATAATGTGTGTTAACATCTGTGAATTCTATTTATAGGATCTGTCTGCTTTGCTCTCACTTACTCCAAACACGTTCGCATAGTTTTCACAAAGCCAATGCATGACCTCATGAAAATAGTTTCATGTAAACGCTTATAAATGTTTAAAGACCCGGGGAGTATAATTCTGTGATTGATGTTGTGTTTATGGGTTCATGATATGCAGTTATTGTACTTACGTCTTGGCAATCTGTGCATGCGATTTGCTAAATAGTTGCTCCTTTCGGGGTCTTGGGTAGAAATGGCCAAAGATGTACCGTCACCGATCGCGATGTTGTTTTTGTGCGTAACGTTTTCATAAAATGATGCTACGACATGCAAGTGTGCAAGCATGGCCTACTTTTATAATACGTGTAGAGTTGTACAGAGCAGATTCTACAGGAACATGGATGCACCACAACAAGTCCTTCTAAAAGTGATTTTGTCTCTTGAACTCTGATAGCTGTTTTGTTTTCAAACCAGATAGATGTTTGCCTGTTTGGTCTGGCGCTGGACGTTGCGCACATAGTGTTTAACTGTGGTTCAGTCCTTCTCCTAAACCCCATGTTGTCGGCTGAGAGAAGACGTTTTTTTAGGCACGGTCACAGCTATTGAGAGACTTATGACCTCTCTGTTTATTACTTTTCCCCCTTGATGGAACTGGATGCAGCTCCCTGTTCTGCCAGATATGATGAACGCTGCAAGGAGCCATGCCATGTGCCAGCAGCCTCCTGAATTTGGCTGTCCCAAGCGTGTTTTTCCTTGCGACGTTTTTGGTGAATGGAACGTAGTGTTTTTCTGACCCCTGCGTGGCCACGCAGGAGCCATACGCCGACGAGATTATGCTGGATCGACGTCCAAAGATGCAACTTTTCAAGCCAAGAGGAACATAGGATCAAGATGGTGACTCAGAACTGTGTTTGGTTCAGGAGGCATGTGGTGACTCAGAACTGGGCTTGGTTGGAGACGGCTACGGAAGAATGCCTGGTTCTCATTCGTCTTGTCCTGGCTGTGAAGCACGTGCGAGTTCTGGGTGGGCGGAGGACATGCATGTGTGCACGTATGTTCATGATGAACTCAGCTGGCCTTCTCTGGCACCGATGCATCACATTTAGGTGAAAAATGTTCACATGAAGGTTTACATAATGCTAGTCTCCATAATTTGCATTTATACGAATTCTTGCACAAGTAATGCCAAAACCAGTCTATTGCAAACATTGTAAGATTTCATAGCCAAACCAAAAGGTGTGCCGAAACTGGAACAAATGAATGATCGCGGCTTGTGTTCCACGGTTTTTGCCCTCCTACAGCCCAAACCAAAGCCCAGGCGCCTCCTTTCTCCTGCTGGCATGAGAACAGTGCGCAGGCATTATTCGGCTGTATTTACAACCCACATGTTTTTGATGCCCCCGCAGCTCTTTATGCAGCCATCAGGCATGAGCTTTCAGCATGTGTCCTCATTTATGATGGTTGGTCTCGTCCTCACCTGGGGAGCAAACGGAGTTGATTTATTTATGTGGTTTGATATTTTGGTGTTGCCTAGAAGCTTTTACCAGATGTAAAAGCAATTAGAATAATGTTAGAGAATTTGGGTAGACATACTCTATAAAGGCTGACTGATTCATTTAGAGTTATACTGTATACAGTATATGTCTGGGTGTTGTAATCAACAGTCCCTCCTGTTTTTAGGCTTTTCCTTGTAGTTGCAGTACACATACTCATGGTGGTCTGTTCTACTCTGTAAGAGTGCATGATGTAAAAACGAGTACGATTACAGTAAAACTAGGATCATTTAATTATGCACTCTTGCCTGTTTAGCTTTGTGCAATTTGTTTGTGGTGTGCAACAGTTATAGGGTTTCAGCTCTTTTTGATGTGTTAAGTGTTCACTAATTAGCATCTTTGTTTCATGCCTCACTCATTTTGCAAGGCTGTTTGTTAATTCCTAACACATGCATGTGTAATTTGTAGCGACATGCATGTGTAATCTGGCTTGCCTACATGATGAAGGTGCGAGTGTACTGTACTCGTTTCATTCAGAAACATGATCCTTGGTTGAGCTAGACAGTTTGCTGTTCTGTCTAAGAGTGAAAGTCAGAGGCAGGATAGACAATTACGTATTTCTGTGGCCTTCATGTGAAAGTTTCCGTCTCATTGCCCTTGTGCCATTGAGTGTGCTCAGGTTTGTTTGGTGCTTGTTGCCCCGCCATTCATTGCAGGGTTTCCAGGGAAAAGGATCATTTGGCACAGAGGATGATTTATTGCCATTGCATAATTGAAGAACCTTGGTTTGTGAAGATAATCTTCCTGCGCTGCTGCTGCTGCAGTGGATGCCCATGGTGGTTGGCATAGAGGGGTACTCACACTGTAAAGCTTTAAAGATTCCAGAGTTGCCTAAACTGGCAGCTTTCAGTCCTTCCTCTCTGGTACTGTACATGCTACAGACTTTGATTTTGTCTCTGCTTCGGATGCTGTTTTTGCATGCTCAGAAGATATGGCATGACTCCAGTAAACTCTTCCAGCACACAATGACTTCACACTGTCCCCTTCCTCTCAGGGTGTGCCCATGAACTCTAATGGTGCTGCTCTGAAAGCCATATCCTGTAGCGTTTGTAAGAAGCTCACTCCTCATTTATGGAACATAAACAATATCTGACCCCAACACGATTGTCCTAATGTTTTAAGCCAGTGATGATGGCAAGCCTTTGTTTTGAAAATTCAATTGTTGCATAACAGTGTTGCTTAGAAATACAAGAGCTCCATCAGTTTCAATCAGTAAACTTCCCTTGTTTGTGTTCGTGGTCTCACGGAGCAAGAAGGTTGTATTTTTTATTTTATTTTTTTTCATTTAATGAAAAAGGCTGCTCAAGAGTTGATGGCATCGACTTGAGATTTGGAAAGAAAATGGTTTGTGGTCTTTATGGGATCATTTCAAGTTAGTGGCGGGTACGGTTTCAAGTCTTATTGAATTACTGTACGCGTCATGTAGGCATTCTCTGACCACAAAGTTCATAAGACCGGTCACATTGATTGTCTTTAGGTCTAAATTATTGCCCAAAAAGAGTTTGTATCCCTTTCTTTATTTCTTGCCTTTTTAAATGTAATTTAAATATCATCATGTGGCTAGTTATATCGGATCTCATGCTGCTACAGATTGCTTAGGGACCATATTTTATAATCTCCTTACTCCTAATTTTCAGCAAGAAAAATTATTGCGTTGTTTCATGTTTCAAAAATGTGGGCCTCGGTTTTTATAAACCTAAAATACCCGAGCTTGCTTTTTCGCTCATGGGTACTTTAAATGTGTTGGAATAACTCCGAGGGGGGCTGTATTATGCGTCATTATGCATGTTTTGTGAATAGGGGGCATGCTGTGAATATGGCAAAACGCAGGCCGTGACCCTGGCACACTCGGCTCGTTGAAGGATGGAGGAGCAGCCGCAAGGCCGAAAGTAAATCTTCACAGACTACCTGGCCATGAGGTCTTTGTTTTTCAAGTAACATAAGACGTTTACTCCTTATGCGAAAATGGATGGATCCTGGAACTGAATCATTTTGAAGCTGAACACTGAGTCTAGTATATAGTCGACATATTTTGTTTATAAAAGAACATGCAATTGAATTACACATCCATACAAATACTTACAAACACACAAAACGTGAAGGCTTTAATCATCTAAAATGTTGAGTCTATATGATATAAAGGTATAGTTTAGTTTTCTGTCTAATATTTAGTGTAATATTACTTATTTCACACATATCGCTAATGTTACAGTTTATTGCAATGTGTATTAAATTACTAAATGACCTAGTTTTCTAGGTTAAACTAACGTTTATCACAAAGGCACCTGTCGGCACGCTTATTTATTTATGACATTAGGTAGCACCCGGTAAGGTATCAGGGGCTAAAGGCAACAACAAAGTGGGCATTAAGATCAAAGGCCAGTGTTTTTGAGAGAGAGAAAGACGCAACTCGTCAAGTGTGCTCTTTTACTCTAACGTTAAAGTTTATAAGCACATAAATCATGGCGCAGGTTAAACTTCAGGAAGTTTTATGGTTAAATGTTCATTGCACTATTATATCAGCTATAATATAATCAGTGATATAATAATCACAGGTGCTAGTCTTTAAGATAGGATGGTGGTTACTATCACTTCAATAGTTTAAGGACTTTTAAACCAGACTTTGACATTTTATGTAAAGCGCAAACCCTGTGATAAAGGTATTCATACACCATACTCTATATTATGTAGGTCTGCTAGACACATTACTTTTAGTTACTTACAGAAGCAAGAGAAAGATATAAGGGACTTAGGAGGAGGTCTTTAAACCATGTGCACAGATGATAAGGGGTGTTAGTTGCTGATCAACAACACTTGTAGCACAGCGGCCCATTTGTCCATGTAAAATGATTGCAGATGGCCTCTGTCCTTGATCTCTCCTCAGCCGGGAAGCGAAAGAGCACCGTTTTATCCACGCAGCTGATGCATCCAGTCCGGTCCAGCCCCTCAGGTGCGCTGGGATGTATTAGTTTAATGTTCTGTTGTCTTCATGCTTTGCTCATTGTGCAACATTTTTTCGTTCTTTTGACTCTCAGTGGCACGGTCTTAGATACAAAAATAAACAGAAACACCCAAACTTTTGGCAAGGATGAGTAATCAAGACATGGAAAGAATGTCCACAGCAGGCCAAGTGAGCACGAGCAGGGGCTGTTACTCCCACTAGAGTGCGGAGAGGAGTAAAGAGAGAGGAAAAAGTTAGACGGCGAATAGAGACGCAATCACTGACAATTATGCAGAGTCTTATTAGATGCAGACTTTAGGAAAAACAGGGGCATGGCACTCGAATTGATTTTATGTGGACTAGAAGCGTTCGGGTAGCTTGAATTCACTTTGTTGGTCCGAACATCTTTAGATGACCACAAAGATCAGGAGGATTTTTTGGCATGGTAATTTTTTGGAGGTGGAAAAACACACCAGTCTGTTGATCCTCACCGGACTGTTTACTGTTCTTCCTGAAAGCTCCATTATATTCAGATTGACTTGTCCCGTGCTCTTTATCCGATGATCTCTGCTGCTTATTTAGCACAACTGACAGCGAGAAAGAGATAAATGCATTAACAAATCCTTACTTTATCTTTTGGCGTGATAAGTGAATGAAAGAACAGCACAAACTGTCCATTGGCCTAACATCATGTCCCTTTCCATCAGCCAGCAGTGAAATCACTGTCTCTGGTGCAATAGGACTCTCCTCCTCTTCCCTCATCGTGTGTCATCACTTTATTCCCCAGATGGCTGCTTCACTGCTGGTCCTACATTCAAACATGCTGGTGTTGATCAAGAAAGGATCTCTGACTCCACTCTTCTTATGAATAACCTTTAGAGACTTTTCAGCATCAGAGACAGCTGTGTCAGAGCCTGGCCCATCTTACACTTGCCTGATTAACAGCTTTCTAATCAGCACTCTTCCTGCAGGCTTGCCGAGCTCATCAGCTAATCCCATAGTCGCCAGCTCGTCCCTCATTCTTTAATTGCTTGAGTAGGTAGCTTTAACTTGAAAACGAATTAAAAGGAAATAATTAATGGCAAACATTTCCTCCTAATGTCTCTCACATGAAAATCTAGAAGTTTCTGTCCTGCAGAAGAGGGCAGGCTGGTGGGTGGGAAATGGCTGGCGCCCTAATAAGGAAGTTAAATGGGCGGAAAAATTTAATCTTGCTGCATATATTTACTTGCATATAGTTTTTATTTACAGTATATATTTTCTGTATATATATATATTTCAGTTACTATAACATGGCGGCACTGTGGTGTTGTGGTTAGCACTGTCGCCTTGCACCTCCAGGGTTCGGGTTTGATTCCTAGCCAGGTTCGATTCTTGTCTCTGTGTGCATAAAGTTTGTATGTCCTCTTTGTGCTTGGTGGGTTTCCTCTGGTTTCCTCCAAAAGATATGCAGATTAGGCTAATTGGGGTTCCCAAATTGCCCGGAGTGTGTGTGCCCTGAGATTGATTGCTGTACCCTGTCTCGTGCCCTCCTGGGATAGCCTCCATGACACTGAATACAGGATAAAGCGTACAGTATAGACGATGAGTGAGTAAGTGAGTGTGGTTCCTTAACATCTTGCAACATCACAGCATTTCTTTCTTTCCAGAGCTCCATTAGTTTTTGCTTGAGATCTTGTATCCCGAATGTGAGAGTCAAAACACTCTGTAAGGTCTTCTCCAGCACATCCCAAAGACTTTCAATGAGGTTAAGGTCAGGACTTGGTGGTGGCCAATTATTTTGTGAAAGAGTCTAGACCAGACCAACTGAAGCAACCCTAGATCATAACACTGCCTCCAGAAGCTACACACTGCATCAGTTAGGGTTAAAACTGAACTACTGGTGAAACATTTATTACCACCATAATCATTCACTCAAAGGTATTCGAGTAAAAACACAAAAATGTTGCAAATCATTTTTGTTTAGTTATTGAAACAAAATGTCATCAGGACCATTTTGCAATACACAATATAGTAACAATACACAGGACTACATGGAATACAGATCCATGACAATATGAGACAAGGACAACTAACTAGATAGGACAGTTTAATATTACGCGGCAACTCATTCAGCTCACAACCTGTGAAACCTGCTGGCGACTTGGCGTACAAAATTCTGCCTCACCCTCCCTACTCCCTCGTCCACTCACTTCTTCCTCTTTAACCACAATTCATGGCAGACGTTTGACGACAACGAGGTAATAAAGTAATGGAACTTTATTATTTTTTTATTTTTAAGCTACATTAAGCTACTACTGTACTACCATTCAGTCGGGAGGGCTGAAGACGTGGTTTCCTCCGAACCATGAGCCAGCCTACAGCACCTTTTCGAACTGCTCGCTCACACCGTTGGGGGCGGCGTAACACACTCGGAGGACAGCGCTATCCACTCCTTCCGCTTGCGTGAGCTCACAGACGCCC
>JAQQZT010000036.1:24456621-24473901 GCA_030068275.1 Clarias platycephalus | reverse complement strand
TTTCATGCATGAGCTCCCAGACACCCATGATTAGTTGTGATTGATAGAGGAGAGAGAGAGAGAGAGAGAGAGAGAGAAAGTATGCCACGCCTTCCACATGGTCAGTTGTGCTTTTGGCCATGGCATTATCATGATCTCTACAGTTTTCTCTTGTGCTACTCAGTAGCACTATTGTTGAATTTTAACGAGACTCAAGCAATAATTTTCCAACAAACATGGAACTTTATTTCAACAAAGACTTAAATTAAGTCGGTCTGCTTGACAGTGCCTTCACGAGTAAAATAAATATTTAACTGTACAGTAAGTGTATTAAGTATGCGGATTCACCAATTGTAGCTTTCTAAAGTTGGACAATTTGCCAGGAAGAAAACCCTCTGTTCTAAGGGTATACATATGAATTTAAGAAAGATAAACCAATCGTGCAAGATGGAATTGGTTTCCATACGATATGGCAGCACAATGACATGGAGGTTAGCATTGTGGTCTCAGGTGCCCAGCATCCACGGGGTTTGATTCCCACCTTGGGTCTGAGTGTATGGAGTTTGTATGTTCTCCTCATGCTTGTTGGGTTCCTCTGGGTAGTTTGGTTTCCTCCCACCATCCAAAAATACGCAGACAAGGCTACAGTAATATGCATTTCAAAATTCCCTGTAGTGGAGAACTGAGTGTGTGCTTGTATGCCCTGTGATGGATTGGCACCCCAAAGGGAAACGTTCCAGGCCTCCTGCTAGGATAAGCCCTGTACAGGTTAAACGGAATAACGGATGAGTGAGAGAGAATGAGTGCAGACGATATTGCATGTGCATGATTAATGGCCTGTGTACTCGGAGTACTGTTCAGATGCCAAATATTCCGTTACCTTCCGTCCTTTGAGACAACTATTCAGAAAGCGGTGATGAAGGCTTTCAATGATTTCGAGACTTTAACAGCTTTAAGAATTATGAGTGAAGTGATTATAACTATTCATTAAATTGTGGGGTAGGCAATTCTGCTCTAGGGAATATAATGCAGGCGATCATTGCCATTATAGTAACTTTTGGACACCCTTCTATAGGCACCGGGATACATGGAACCATGGGCATTCTTGTACTCTGTTCTATGCAGCCATGGGCATTCTTGTTCTCTATAGAGAATTCGACTTGAGTGCCTGTACATCTTATAAGTCTGCTGCTATCAATCATTGATATTTCACATAAAGCCTACTGCTGTGTTGTGCAACAGTTCAACCGAAGGATATGCAGTAAATACTCTTAAGAGCGCTTATCCTTTAGAATATAGCCTACACACAAGTGGATTTACTGCTTTGCATCTGTGTTTTATTTTCGCTGCCTGAGTGTATGCGGCTTTGTGTGTTTCTGTGGCAAATTATAGTTAAGTATTGTGTAAGGCTGGTTTCCCGTCATATCCTTCTCTTGGAACGGTACATATAGGGTTTGACTCATTTTCTGGTACGGGACTGGTTTGTAGTAAGCAAGTAAGGAGGGATCACATTACAAATTGGGTGTCATAGCCTCTGGCCATGAGGGAACATATGTTTAGGGGAAACATGGAATTATACATAGTAGAACTTAGGTTGAGCTATGAAACATTTTCATTGAGGGATGATCTCCCATGTTAGTAATTTGACCCAAACAATGTTATCCATGCACACAACGTGTATATATATATATATATATATATATAAATGTGTACATGTTTTTCTGGGACGTATGCATTTCCTGTGTCATTTGGTTATCGCATTACAAGTGATTTGCTTTCCTCGTGTGACAGCCTGTGGGTTTAATTAAGAGAAATTACCTTCCATTTGACCTCCCATTCCCATTTTTCAACCCTTATAGCATGTGCTTCTCTGAATGAGATCTTACGCAGGAAGAAAACCAGATCAGTAGGATTTAGCCAAGAAACACGGAGGACAGCTTGCCAGTGGTTTAGCCTCCTTCAACGATTGATTTCTTTCGATTTTTTTTTTTTTAAGGTTGATTATCCCAGACTTTCTCCAGTATTCAAAATCCAAAGTGTTTCAAAACCCAGGCTTTGTTGGATGTCCTTGTTGGATCAAAATTTCTTAAGGTTGTCATTCATCATATTCCATTATTCTTGGCAATTACATGTACAGTTCCTGAGCTTAGGGTATAGACTTGAAGGTGGTCGTGAAAGTGTAGAGCATGTGGCTGATATTAAGAGATATCTCGGTTTTTGATAGCGCCCTCCGTAAGTGTAATTAAACCTGCAACTGGGATTTGCACCAAATGCTGCTCTAGGCTCTCTCATGGACATTACAATGTAGTTCTTCTGACGTCTTTGACTCATGATAGCCTGCATGTTTTTCTTGCATTGTTAAGGTTTTAAGATCATATGACCTAATCACAGGATCTCCTTTTTTTGCCAGTGTGTGGCTTGAGGTCTTCTGATTGCTGTGACTCATTTTGGACTTCTCTGATTATATCATGCAGTTTGAGAATAAAGATAAACGGAGAGATTTTAAAGCAGGCGTAAGAAGAAGGAAAGGGATTTCAATTGCTTTCTCTCTTCAGATAAACATTTTTGCCATTTTCGGAATTGGAATGTGATTTGAAAACCCGATGCAAAACTCGGTGCACGGACTTATTCATCATAGAAAGACGGTAAAGTTGGAAACTTTGTAATCTTTTCCTTTGACACATCTCGAAGGGTGTTTCCCCAGTCAGCTGTTAGTGTCTGACCCACACTGGGAAGAGAGGAGAACCGAACCAGGCTCACATGGGTGGCAACCAAAAACACACATCTCAAGAAAGAGGGAGGAGAGAAGGAGGTAGGGGCAGACGGGAGGGGTTGGACGGAGGGATACCACACAAGTGAAAGAGGGAAGGAGGTTGGAAAAGGCGGGAGGTAGAGAGCAGGAGATTGAACAAGAACGAGCAAAAGAAGGAGTGAAAACAAGTGAAAGGGAGAAGGGGGAGTAAAAGAAAGAAGGCAAGAAGGCAAGCTGTGGTCTACTGTAGCTCTTGGCTAACCATGTGGCATCCTGTGAGAGGCACCGACCCAAAATAGAGGCTTTTTTTTTTTTTTTCGCTCTGGGACTGCAAAGTTTGCTGCAGGAGAGGAAAATGCAGAACGACAGAAAGCACTCTTTCCCAGCCATGAACCCCAGCGGTTCTTTACGGAGGCGCCTCAACTCGATACGCAGCGCCTGGCGCTGGAGCACGGGCTACCTGATGAAGGTAGGACCACACTTGCTCATCTTCGTCCACTTTTTTATAAGCTTTAGACCTCTTTTGTCTCTTTCTTACTATTTTCATCCTCCACCCCCAAGTTGTGTATACGATAGTTAATTTGTCAGACGTGCTCGTAAGCTGCGTGTCCAGCTGGTTTTGATCAAGATCGCCTGGGACCCCCTTCACCACCCCCACCCGCTTCTGGCTGCTCTTCTGGGGCTCGTAATTGCGGGTTGATTAAGGGAGGGGTGGGTGTTTTTTTGGAGCCTGGCGCTGTGTTGCTCTGGGTGTACAGGCCTCCAATCCAGCCTTGAAGCCTTTTTTTTTTTTTTTGGTTAGGAAAGGAAGTATGATTGGGGTGGGGGTGTGTTTGGTTTTGATCTGATGAGTTTTAATGTTCTGCTTTGGAGTTGAACGTTCTTGGTGCTTGCTCGTTGTATAATTCTCTGTTTTTCTGGAGTTTATGTTACACTTCAGTGTTTTTTTCTCTATAAGCATGATAGATTATTTTATTGTTTCTTGGCCTAAAGAATTAATATCTTTTGAAATATCCCTGACAGAGGGTTGTTTATGTCTGAAAGTGACGTGAGAGAACATAATCACATATTATACCTTGACTAATATATATCCCATGTGTATTAGACTGGGAAAACACTTTATATATGGACATTTTTACATTTTATATTATATAGTCCTGAAATTACATGGAATTTTTTTTTTTCACCTGACTGCACCGTCTGGACACATTGTGGACATTTTGACAGTTGTTATCTGATTACAATCTGAATCGATTGGACTTCTATTCATTTTTCTACGCCACTTACAGTAAATATCAACAAGTTGATCAAAGCCTGACATTGACTGTGGAAAGAACTCATGTTAACATAGCAAAGTTTTAAACATCTTTTTTGGAGGACTGGCTGTTTTTACCACTGTGTTTGTTTCTTCAAGTTAAAATGTCATATTATATTCCCATAACGCCAGGCATATAATAAACAATAGTGTCATAACGCAGTACAGATATGCAATGCTGCTCCAAAAAAATAAATAAATAAATAAATAAATACATTTTTGAAGTACTTCCAGCATCTTGACTAAAAACAGCCATTTTATAATATAGCTAAAAAAGTCAAGGGCACGCAGTAGAGGTAAAAGAAGACGATATTAGGGCACTTTACGTGACATTTCATGATTATAATCAACGCCTTCTATTATTATAGCCATATCCAGCCTACAGTATGTGTCCTTTCCAGAAGTGCAGTGTATAATTATCCTGTAGGATTCTGGGTTTTTCTTTGTAAGCATTGTTTCTATTCGGTCTCCTTGGACGTGCACTACCGTGTCATTTAAATGCTGAATGGAAGGAACTGTACTTTCAAAGATGCACCTCAATATGACAAAGCCCTTGAGTCACAGAAAGTTCTTCCACTTCTCCTTTTTTAGACAAGTGACTCGTGAGACACCTTCGATCCACACCACAACGCTTTCTTCTTGGTCGGGATTTCACAGGACTGTCACTCCTCGTTTAGTGGATGAATAGGCTTTAGAGAGAAACACATATGTAACTGCTCAGATGGAGCTGCTAAGTTTGGTTCTCTGTAATCTACTGTAGCATATGAATATACAGCGGGATGTAGCTCAGAGGAGAAGAAGGAACGTTGAGCGAATGTCATTTGTGGGCACTAATGATACTGTAGGTACCTATGATGTGGACTCTGGGGGAAAAAAGGGATGAAGGAGAGATGACAGACAGATCATTGGCAAATACGAAACCCAGGTCCTTTCTGATTGCGAAACTGTCCAGCTGCCACTTTTTATTAGTCTGTGTAAAATACTGGAGAGAAGAATTCCAGAATAATCACAACATGCACTATACCTGACCCAAACACTATCCCAAGATGTGCTTGTGCTTCAAGTTCCATCTGAGCACCATAAACACAGAGTGTGTAGACTTGGTTTAACCCCAGTCACAGTGTGATTCTAAAAGTTAAACATGTTCTATTGGAAAGGTTTAAAAAGGTTTTTTTTTTTTTTTTTTTGCTTTTCCCAATAAATATTCCTGGTACGGTTTATATTTTGTGCACATGCATGAAAGAGAGACTTCTTTATTCACACAAGCTTTGGAAAGAATTTTTGTAACACGCCAACCATTTGATCCCGTAATTTTCTTCCCTGTAATGCATCAAAATATCAACTGATTCACTTAATTTCTTTTATATTTTTTAGGGGTCGACAAAATCTTCCAAAAGCATGGAGTCACGCCGTAGACCGTCCAGGTAAGAGCGCCTCAGCTGTCCGTACTTCTGTTAAAGACCATATGTAACACTCATCATGTTGGCTCTTCTGGCTATACTTAGTGCCAATTAAATGAAAGATGATCATATGATTGTGCATGCTCCGCATATTGATGACGTACTGAGGATTATGCTAAACAATGCTTCGAGCATTTTGTCATAGCTGAAGGCCAAACTTGTTGGTCGGTATCCCAGTGTCAGAGGATTATAAGATTTCTGCAGTCAGGTGCAGCAGCTGAACGTAAGGGCTATGGAATGGAAATGGCTACTATGTTTGAATTTGGGCAGCAATAATACAAATGTGGCACAGAGTGAAAGCTTCTACATAGCCTTAAGTTATACTGTAGGTTAAAATGTATACCCAAGGAGCCAAGCGGCTTAACAATCCAAGAATAATCTGGTATAGAAGGTGAAAAAGAGGGTTGGACATAGTCAACAGCAATACTCAGGTATGCTGTGGCATGTTAATGTATACTATGCTCTAATGACACTAAGGGGCTCAAAGTGTGCCAATAAAATATCCCCCACACCATTAGACCATCACCAGCCTGAACTGTTGTTACAAGGCATGATGGGTCCATGCTTTCATGTTGGTTATGCCATATAGGACAGGTGTAGCTCAGTGTCAAAACCACAGCACCACTAAGCGAGGCCATTAACCCTTAACTGCTCGGCTGTATAATGAGATTTTAAAAAATGTAGATCTGAATATGGGGCATCTGCCAAATACCATCAATGTACATGTACTGTAAAATGCCCCTAACATCTGAATGTTAAAGCAGAAATTGAGAGGCACCAGACAAAAACCAGTGTTTTTCTGACCCTCTTGTTGTCCATTGTTGGTTTTTCCCAGTTGTTAGGCACCCAGAGTGGTCTACCGCTGCTGTAGTCCACCTGCTTCAAGGGTCCACGTGTTGTCTGTTCAGAGATGCTCTTTGGCAATACTTTAGCTGTAAAAAAAAAAAAAAGGTGTTACTTAAGTTGCTGTTGTTTTTCTGTCAGCTTGAACCAGTCTGGTCTGCTCTGACCTCTGGCATCAATAAGAACTGGCACTCCCTGCATATTTTCTCATTTGACTCCAAGCTCTGTAAACCCTAGAGATGGTTATCCTTGAAAATCCCACTCCCAGTTTCTGAAATGCTCAGACCAACCCATCAGGTACCAACCATGCCACATTCAAAGTCACTTAAATCACCTTCGTTCCCCAGTTTGATGCTAAACTTCAGCAGATCGTCCTGACCATGCCGACATGCCAAAATGCATTGAAGTGCTGATATGTCATTGACTGATTAGACATTTGTGTCATTGAGCGGTTAAACAGGTGCATCTAATGAAGGGACTAGTGAGTGTATACTACTGTAGTTACAGTTTTCAGTGTTGCCCTGAGCTACTTTTAAACTGACGTCTCTTAGTGTATAGCATATGATGGACTGTTTTCCTTAATATACTGTACGATCAAATTAGGGTCCAAAAGCTGTAACACATTTTGGCTTGGTTCACAAAGCTTGGGGAGGAGGATAACACATAGTATGGAATGATTTACAAAAAGCCTTTAGACATTAAAGAGGCCTAGCCCTGTTCTTGTACCCAAAACTATAAGCTGTATGTAAACATTTGAACATATGAATTAACATCTCAAATTTTACATATCTGCGATGGACTGGCACCCTGTCCAGGGTGTACCCTGCCTTGTGCCCGAAGTCTCCTGGGATAGGCTCCAGGTCCCCGCGACCCTAATACAGGATAAAAGCGGTATAGAAAATGAATGAATGATTTTTACATATTTTAGGACCTGCACAGTTCCTAAATTATGAAACACTTTCATCTGCACTTTTGGCTGCTTTGCAACTTTCTTTCTTTGTGAAGGATGAAAAGAGATACTGTGATCTTTATTTTTCCTCCTCTGAGGATCATCATTCTTCGTTAGTTCTCAATGCGGTATGGCAAACCCTAGTTTTTCGGCCACTTAGCCTCAATGAGAAAAACATATTGCGGCCCATGTGAATCTATGCTGGCAGCAAATTTTTATGGTGCACAGAAAGAAATTGGATGAAAGTGATTAAAAAAAAAAAAAAAAAACTCTTTCTGTATTGCAGAAAGAGTTTCTGTAACTCTTTCTTATTCTCTAACAGGCATGTCAGTATGTCGACTTTGGAGATGATGGTTATATCTTGTACTTTTTGGCACTTGCGGATGCTGGGAGTTAGTCTGCACTTGGAAACTGAACAGCAGCTGTTGGCCGGTGTAGACATAACGCTACTTAAGTGTGCTTCATTTTGTATGCATACTCTGAATCTTTCCATTTATTTAATTTGATTTCTTTGCATAGCATTTAACAATATAGTAGTAACAAGATAGTACCAGGTGCAGTTTTTAATACAAACAGTACTAAGTGTGTTAAATGGATGTTAAGTATGTGCATATATTAACAATTACAGCAGCATTCTTTCATAAGGTACACATATCATCGACTTGCATTGTTCCATGGAAACAATTATAACATTCCTGCAAATACAATAAAAAAAATTAACTCCATAATATTAATCTCCATAGTCAAAAGCGTGGCAGAGAGGTCAATATGAGTTCTCAGAAAAGAAATTGTAGCTAAATATGAGGTCAGGTGTTGTTTCATTTATCAAATCAGTACAATTATTTACATATACATTTTACAGATGTAACATGCAGAGTTACACGGTCGAACCCTATCATGGGCATAAAATATGTCATCGTAGAAAAGTTACGAGAACTTTACATGAGAATATTACATGTGGTTTTGTTGGAATATTATGTTTCACTGATGTTATTTATTTATTTGTTTTTCATATTACTTACATAGTCACATGTCACATGGACGTACAGTAGGTCACTCACAAACACTAAATTGTCACAAACACTTTTTTACCTAAATCTCTGTCAGTGAACAGTTGGTAACCTTAACAAAGTGGACCTAATGTTAAATGAAACATATTTCCTGGTAAACACTTCCATATCTGACCAGCATAACATTATAGAAGGGATTTATTTATAATCACATTATCTGGTATCACTCAAATGAAGACGAGTCTCCAGCTTGTTCAGTAGGAAAGCATTGCTAACTCTATAAGCAAAAGTATGTATAAAGGTATAAATAAATCATTTCTTTAAAGATTTTAAATCACTATATGGAATCTTTATTCCTGAAAAACTGATGCAGTCAATGCTGGCCACAATAGAAAGGCACCAGAACACCCAGTACACAACAGCCCGCTGCTTATGGGGCCCAGAGGGCAAAGGACCCGGCTAAAGATCTGGCCTCCAAAACTCCCCAGGTCTTATTCTCATCAAGCACCCATAGAATGCACTGGACAAACCAGTCAAATCCATTAAGAGCCCACCCTGCCATCCACAGTATCCAAAGGATCCGCTGCCATGTCCTGGTGCCAGATTCCATAGCACACCCTCCAGGGCTTTTGAAGGCATGCCCAGAGGGATCAGAGGTGGTATATGAGGGATAGGATTTAATTGATTAATGCTCAGATATGAAGAACCTGATTTTCTATGAGTGATTTCCATAATTTGATTAAAGACAACCCTTCTAGCTTAGAATAATCCTGTTTTTTATTTCTTTGTGAGATTTGCATTGCTGCTGCATCAAGGTGAAGTTTCTTGCAGGAAGGTCTAAGCACTTGTTCTGTGCTTGCATCTGTTTTAAAGAGACTTTTAATGTTTTAATCAGTGCTGAAATGCAATTGGCCTTGGAGAGATATGCGCAGGTAATTTGTGCTGGTAGGCTGAATAGAGCTATCGAAAAAAGCTCCTGATGGGAAGCAGATTTTCCCATGCACTACGTTTCTCTAAGACAGCACTCCAACCTCTGAATGATCTACTGATCCTGTATAGAGGCAGTAGGACACTTTACAGCGCCAGGGATTGGGTTGGATTATCAAGCATGCCCCCTTCGAACAGATCAGAGCTGCTGCGGGTTTGTACGTCTGCCACAGATCGAATATATTCCCATGTGTTTGCATAGAGAGAATGCGGTTAACGATTGGGGGGCTGATTGTGGTTATATCTTCAGCCCAAGCTCATTCCATGCAAGTGACCAAATTGTTTTGCTTGGTCTGCTCAGCCGCACACATGGAATGCGGTACATTTTCATATCTCGTTTGTTTATCTCCACCATCAATCTTTCACCACTGTGGGATTATTTCTCCTTTGCTTCAAACCAAACTGAAAAGAAGATATGACTTTGTTCTGTGCCATGCTGATGATTTTTTAACAGCATAAATTGGTGATGTCATGCTAGGCAGCCTGATGAAAATAACGAGACCCTACTTGATTTGAATGCATGTAGTGGTGACAAATCTGCAGCAAGAGAAACATCTATTCAGAACATAGAAAGAAGCGCTGAGGTTTTAGAGCATGACACATCAACTGAATAACTGAATAACCAGAACTTCTCCGTATATGGTTATGTAAGCATGGGTTATGTAAGACACTGCTGTTAATATGCAGTCATGATCAGATTTCAGGTTTTATAGCATGTTTGCTTTTTTCCCCCCTAATTTATCCACTGTTTTTCTCTCCCTCCCTCTTTTTCTTCCTCCGTGTTCTCCATCCAGCCGGAGCGTGAGCCTGATCCAGGCGATGGAGGAGAACTATGAGGTAGACCTGGTGTACATCACAGAGAGGATCATATCTGTGTCTTTTCCAAGCAGCGTGGAGGAACAGAGCTACAGTGCCAACCTCAAAGAAGTGGCCAGCATGCTCCGCTCCAAACACGGAGACAACTACTTGGTGAGAAACACTTGCTCAGACACAGGGAGCACTGATCCAGTGTGCATTACAGTGGCTTTTAAAGTCAAAGGATATTTTCACAGTCATAAACCACCTGCAGAGCGAAAAGAATTCTTGAGCTGAGAAAACGAAAGATTTTAAAATAGTTATTTCTATGATTAATCATTTCTTTATAGCCAACTCTCCATATTTGGGCGATTGTTATTATGTCTACTGTATGTGCACTTTTTTTTCCTCCTTGCTAATCAATGAATGAAATCAGCTTATCAAATCAGCTTATCAGCTGAATCGACAACTTTGTCGAAGAAATGTGGTCGGGGGAAAAAAAATCATGAATGGAGATCATGAAACACGTGGTGGAGTTGCATGGTAAAAAAAAAAAAGCAACAGTGAAAATCATACCCATGTTGAAATAGTGAAAATATGAACATTTCTATACACACATAATGTGTTGAGAACTCATAGTCTGGATTTGTAGTCTGCTGAGCCCAGACTGACCCTATTCCAGAGCGATGGGTGTGGCAGGGTAAGACGTGAAGCGCATGAAGCAATGCACCCATCATGCATAGTGGCCACTGTACAAGCCTCTGGGGGCAGCGATATAATGCAGTAAATGACCAGATTATCACCATAATGGCACAGGCCGTATTCCAGTATTAGATTGTGAAAGAGTGGTTCTGGGAACATGAATCATTTTCAGGTGACTAAATGAAAGATGTTTTTTTTTTTTTTTAGCCAGACAGTGTAATATCAAAGCTATCTTAAAAAAAAAACCTGACTCACAGTGATGCTATGCAATGGATCTAAAGAGTTTCTTTATTCCAGGCTTTGGTTTTGATTTTATTGGTCTGTAAATGAATCTAGAGCAGAAGTCTGAAGTCTACTTAGCCCTAACATGGAACTTACGAATCATACATACATAGTTTCGGCAGAAGTTAGATTGAATGCAAAGGCATGTCAGGTTTCATTGCAAATCCAGTAAATCTTGCAGACAGCACACACACACACACGCAAAAAAAAAAAAAAAAATTACAAACTGCACCATTAGTATTATTTTAAATGTACCCATGTTCTTTCTTTCAGCTCTTCAACCTGAGTGAAAAACGATATGATATCTCCAATCTGCATCCCAAAGTAAACCCTTTTAATCTACTCTATATGTATTTGCTCCCTTCCTTTATGTGTGCGTTCACTTTGGCACACTTATATTCTCCCCTTCATGCTCCTGTGTGTTTTAGGTGCTGGACTTTGGCTGGCCCGATCATCATGCTCCAGCTTTGGATAAGATCTGCAGCATATGTAAAGCCATGGACACCTGGATGAGCGCTGACAGCCATAACGTTGTGGTTCTGCACAATAAGGTAAATTTTCTTGTGATGAGTAAGTCATTAAATATCCTTAAATGATATAATTAGAAAAATGAGTGCTTTAATAGCTATTATTAAGACTTCCCGCGTTCTTGTTCTACACCCGTAGAAAGCAGTGTGTGGTCAGTAGATGGCGTTGTCCTGCTGCTCTCTCTAGACCCCCTCTGTTCTGTGCATGTCTAGTAACAGTAGAATAGAAAAACACTTTAAGGGAGATGCAGCCATACACCGGTAGCACTACACACCATTGTCACTGTATTTGGAAAGTCTTCTGATGGATGTAATGAAAGGGAAATACCGAGCAAGGGTTAAAAACCCTTGGTTGACCTTTATGAGCTAAATGAAAAAGTTTCAGTGTTCCTAAAGAGATATAGTCTAGCACTGGGACGGACAGACAGACAGAGTTATTGATCAGAAGGTTAGCAGTTCAAGCCCCAGCTCCACCAAGCTGTTGCTGTTTGGCCTCAAGCAAGGCCCTTAACCCTGTCTGTGATCTGCGCTTTGACCCCGGGCTCCTTAAAAAAAATAATTAATAAATAAAATAAAATTCAGGATATGTGAAGAATAGAGAAAGTTCACAATAAAGTAATATATAGATGAAAAATAAAGGCTTGGCTTAACTTAGTTTAAAAAGTATATAATCAGCTGACATGATGGAATATATACGATGATTATTTTAAATGTGTTATTATTTGTTGAGACCCCAGATTTACACATAAAGTGAGAGAATAAATACACACTTCTGTCTGGTGTTTTTTCTCTACTTTCTTTCTTTCTTTCTTTCTTTTTATTTTGAATAAGCAAAGTACTAATCAAACCAAAGAGTCTAAGTGATATATTAATCTATGAAAGTGTTCCAAGTCTGAAGCCTTCAGGTGAATAATTAGCAAAAGTGCATCTGTTTGGACACAACTGAAGCTGAAATCTGTGATGGTTTATGTTTAGAAAACTAGACTTCCTGAATTACATCCAATATTTTTTTTTTTCCACACATGGTAATTGCATCTGCTACAATATTTTTCCAGTGTGTTGTTCAATCCAATGATCTACTTTGCTGGTCCGCTAGTTGACAATCTCTGCTGACATCACTGTTGGCAACAATGGGGAGATGAACAGTAGAAAAAAAAAAAACAAGGCTTATCTAATGAAGCCAGTGATGTGCCTCCTTCCTGTCAGGGTGAGAAACGTCAGCATCACTCCCAGTCCAGTAAAACCGAGAGTCAGACTACCAGACCAGCTGTGATGCTTCACTTCAGCTGTGCTTCATACTGTACATTGGTTTAAACTGAATCAGCAAGAGAGAAAGAGAGATTTGGTCATAGTACCAGCCCAGGGTTTATACAGGAAACCATAAAGTTAGTGTTGCCATGGCAAACTGTGTTGCTCTGTCCGGCTGTGGAAACTCGAGCAGATGATGACTAACTGGTGGAAGTATGCAGTAGCTGAGAAAGTTGCAGAGACCGACAGGCTGCCCGGATACACATTTTATACACAGATTTCACATCAATTCCTAATACAGACACTCAAACTTCCAAGATCAAAAGTTTTTTTTTTTCTCCTTCAGTTTAGTGACCAGAACATTCTCACTCACAAGCTGTTCACTGAACTTTAACATGATGCAATCGCCTGTGATAATTACTGTACGTTTCATGGTTTAGCTTGCATTATCCCTTAATCTCTCTTTCTGTCTTGATATCTACAGGGGAATCGTGGGAGAACCGGGGTCGTCGTGGCTGCATATATGCATTATAGCAACATTTCGGCAAGGTAAAACCACCACACCGTGTGCTTACTAATTTAAAGTCATGCATTCGAACCCTGATAGATGAAGCATGATAATCTTTAATCACAGGACACACATTGGAAAAGAATTACCCAGATACTGTAGAACACACTATTTGAGAATGATTGATTGATTTTTACCCTTTTTTAATCCTCAGCTCTGCTTGCAATCAAAGGATGTCACGATTGTTCTAGTCATTAATCAACAGACATAATAATGTGGAATCACTGTTAGACCACCCAAGTGCGCAGGAGACGTGCATATGCACTGCATTTATTTAATTACAAAATAACATTTTGGAGACTTAGACTAAAAGTCTTATGTATTTGATGTAATCGAGAACCAAGTATATGTTTATTTTGCCCTGCAGTGCGGACCAGGCGCTGGACAGGTTTGCTATGAAGAGGTTTTATGAAGATAAAGTACTTCCTGTGGGCCAACCTTCCCAGAAAAGGTCAGTTTTAACTCTTTTCCTGCTCACTGTATAGATACTTTTTAAACCAGTCATCACATGGCTTTATGGCTTTGCATTTATGGTTTTTGTGCCTGATCCCAATTATTATTAATAGAACTAACGAGTGCCTATAAAAAATAACTATTGCAATCAATAAAGCTGTTTAATCCCAACCACAATCTTTTTTTTAGCAAGTATATGAGATCTAAGGTAATGTTTGCTGTTTGACATGAACAAAACTGTTGGAAAACTCCACCATTAAAACACGGTATATACGTTTACATTGAAATATTTAATATTTTAGATGTTTTTTACTGTGAGAACTTCTCACACTGTTTCAAACAAACGACAAAAAAAGTTTTTCCATTGTTGTTTAGTGCATTTAATGAACTTTACACCTGATGAGTTAACACAGTTAACACACAGGTCTCAGAGCTCCTCAAAGTGTCTCTGTTAACGCTCCAACGGAAATACCCCTCCAATAAAAAGTGTTTTTTTCATAGCTCTCTCTCATGTTATTTCACTCCTTGTCCAAATATTTCTATGTAAATGAGCTACTGCTGGGCCACACCTCTCCAGATAACAGCAGAACTGAGCAACAAGATGGTGGAGGGTATTTTTTTATATGAAGTCACAATAGGGGAAAAATCTAATCGGCTTGTTCAGGAAAAAAATCAATATTTAAATAAAATATGGATTTAGTTTTATTATTAAAAATAACTAGTATATAGAAATTAACATGCAAGATTTTAAGGTTGATTTTCTCTTTTAGTTGTTTTCTCCAAAATAATCCGGTGGAACAGGTTTAAATCTTAACGACAGAGCAGTAATAGTTTAGTAAGACAAGCTGTTGGTGAATCCGGACATTGCCTATATAATGCAGAGATCAGCAGACTCCAGTGAAGCCCAGAAGCACACATGGCTTTTGCTTTTCACGCATTTCTTACATTTATTTGATACAATTCCCTGGATGTTGCCCATACCATATTGAAATGAAGCGTTCTTCCAGAGGTGAAGTAATATCCCGAATGATTTTTAATGCAAGCAAACTTGAGATCTGGGATCTCTGTGCTGTTATTTCCTGACTGGGTCTGTAATTAGTCACAAGTGGTTGTCCACCAGTCTGCAGTTATTATGGGAGGTATGCGTAATGCTAACGTGCCAAGCACCAGTGTCTTAAATACACACACACACACACACACACACACACACACACGCACACACACACACACATGCACTTCCCTGCATGAGGCACCGTTACTCAGAATGTCATGTGTTTTACAGCAAATATAGTCACACACACACACATGCACAACCCCGCACTGTGGCTTTACAGCCTGAAAGATCATGAGATCATGAGGCCTAGAATTGAAATTCTCTATCCAATGCACCCCTAAAAAAACCTTTAAACGGCATCTGATCAAGGACACTGTATAACTGATGATCCCGCACCCTGACTCATACATTTTCTCCTTTGGGAAATGCGGAAAAAAAAAAAAGCAATTTTTACCCTCGAGAATAAAAAAAGCTAATAAAGCAACTAAACATTCATTAAGATAAGTGAATATTTGGCAATGGACTTGGCATAGTAAATCAGATCTTACATTTATTCACAGTTCAGTCTCCATTAACTCCTTTTTTAGCCCTTTTTAAAGGAGTAGTAATGGATTCACGTTGATGGAAAAGCAGCTCCATGATTAGAAGGAGATCTGCTGATGTCCTTGCTTCGCGTGGGAAAACAGTTCCTCGAACTGTGGTCACTGTTTCTCCCTGAGGAAGAGGCCTCAGTGTTGAAGTAGGGAAAAAAAGATTCTTCCTGTTTATGAAAACTCCTAGAGCCTCTTGTAGGAGTTTCTTTTTGTTATTTTCTAAAGCAGGGCGTTCCTCCACTCCAGTGGCCTCGTATGAAACCTCTAATGGACTCTGCATTAGGGCAGAGAAATGAATTAAAAATTCATTCCAATGAATGAAACCGACATTTAAATCATCTAAGCGAAATCTTTTTTTTTTTTTTTTTCAGTGTAGTGTTCCAGCAGCACGGTGGCTTAATGGTTAGCACTGTTGCCTTGCCACCTCCAGGGTATGGGTTCGATTCCCAGCCATGTTTGATTCCCACCTCTGTGTGCATAAAATTTGTATGTTCTCCCTATGCTTGGTGGGGCTTCTCCGGTTTCCTCCCACAATCCAAAGACGTGCAGATTAGTCTGATTGACATTCCCAAAGTGCCCATAGTGTGTGAATTAGTGTATGAGTGAGTGTGTGTGCCCTGCAATGGATTGGCACATTGCCCAGGGTGTACCCTGCCTCACGCCCTAAGTCTACTGGGATAGTCTCCAGGCCCCTGCATCCCTGTACACAGGATAAAGTGGGATAGATGAGGAGTGAGTGAGGCGTACTATCCCTTCAACAAACATACTACCGTGTGTCTAGTCACATGACTTCGTTAGGTCTGAACTCTTTCATTAGGAAAAAAAATATCCCAGATTTAATAGTTGAGTATATTTCCAGTAAGAGAACTATTAGGGTAAAATAGAAAGCAAAATAACAGTAATTATTTATTAATCATAATCAAGATAAAATGTTCAATTAATCGTGATATTGATTTGAGATCATATCGCGCAGTCCTACTCTGAGTTACGCTGGCCTACAAATAAGCGTATCAATTCCGTCTGTTGGCCAATATGTAAACAAGTGATTCTTATGTTAAACTACAGGAAAGTACAAAGCTGATTCTAGAACTGAAATCTTCAAAGAAATGTATTTCCATATTCCATTTCCAAGTCCCATTACCTAATACTGGTTATTGGCTTAAACCTTTTCATTGTACTCTGGTTATGATCCTTGGCAGTGCTAAAATGAGTTTACACACTTGCATTCTGACACACACATTCTCGTTGTTAATGGTTCTGACAGACACCAGCTAAAGTAAGATGAACTGAAACTTAAAACCCAAACAAATCCCAGCCCTTTTCCTTTAATTCAGGCCATTTCTCTTGGTTCTCACCAAAATCATGCCCTTGCCCTGCTAATCAGCTGCCCAGTTTAGACATTGTAAATACAAGCACAAGGGAAGGAAATTACAGGCAACATGATTGCCAGGCAAGAGAGACACATTTTGGTTGTGGGTTTTTCAAAAACCTCATAGTACAATACTAAAAAAGGTAAAATGACCATTGCGATCCTTAACAGTTAATGATCTTCACTTATAATGGCTGTAGGAAACTGGCTCCTGATTGGTTAAAAGGTAGTGCTTCACCCATTTCCATATCCATACTTATTTTCATTTCTTCTTTAGATATACAGGGTATTTTATGGATACCCTTGTGAAAAAAAAAATATTTTAGTGTATTACAAATATACTGAAATCCTCGATAGTACATTGCAAATATACTAACAAAAAATTGTACTATCA
>JAQQZT010000036.1:24427323-24451734 GCA_030068275.1 Clarias platycephalus | reverse complement strand
TTGTTTAAACCCTTTACAATGAAGATCTGTAAAGTTATTTGGATTTTTACAACATTATTGTTGAAATACACAGTCCTAAAAAAGGGGCGTTTCTTTTTTTTGCTGAGTATACATTCATTGAAATACAGCAAAACAAATAATGGCTAAAATGCTCTGAGGTTTAAAGGCTATGGAGTTTTAACTAATTTCTTTTCTGCCCTTATAGCCGTTCCATTACTACAATCTCACCTTGTTTTCCTTCCCCACAAATTTAGCCAAGTGGGGGAAAAACACTCTCTGATCCACATGGTCGATCCTGTAAGGTGTTTTCATTTTTATTTTTGAGAGCTGCCTTGTCCTGTTGTGGTACTCAACACCAGTCTTGTGACACCACACTTAGTCACTTGCTCTTGGTTTTGGCATAAACATGGGTGGAATAAGTCTTGTTAAGTTTATTATACCTCAAAAAATGTTGTCAAAACCACATGAGACAACAACATCATTTCCCTGAATACATAATTATTGCTGTTGCACTGTTCCCATTACAGTACAAAAGTGGGAGTTATATAATTCCTGTACATTTTAAGTGACAATATTTTGAAATTATAAGATTATAATACCAAAGTAAATACAGTAGGTTATTTAATTATGGACTCGGCTGGCTATGGGCTTGGTCTTGACTTGGTTTAGGCTAAGGTTGTCTTGAAGCCAACACTAACGCAGCTAGGGGTAGCTCAGTGGTTCAGAAGGTCCCAGGTTCAAATCCCACAACCACCAAGTTGTCCCTGTTGGGCCCTTGAGTAAGGCCCTTAACCCTCATCTGCTCAGATGTATAAAGAAATAAAAATGTACAGTAAGTCGCTCTGGATAAGGGTGTCATGTCAATTGCCACAGTATGACAAAAAGCAATCAAGCTTTTAAAAAAAACAAAAACATTTTCTAGCCGCAAGCCACGTTTTAGAAAAACCCTGTTGTTTTGAAATCCATGTACAGTACAGTACAAAATGTCAGTTTCAAGGTTTTCCTGAAACCACTACACATATCTCTTTGAATTCTATGCAATGAAATCACTAGAGAAAACACAACCTGTGTGATAGCTTGGAATGCATGAATGTAGTGACTCAAAGCCACATGATGTTTGACTTCCTTTGCTACCTCCCTCCACTTTGTGCTGTGTATAAAGTCTGGGATGGGGGGAAACGGGGGGGAACTTGTATGTTTCACGTCTGTCAGCCCCAAGCAAAACAGTTTAATTGCAGATATCCTAGGCAACAGGATACAGTTACTTCAGTGGTCTATGAGGACATTTCAATTTCCTCGTTTGAGGTTTGGACAGGCATTTTTGTATACTAAATCAGATATGGACATGGATATCAGGAATTCTTTATGCATGGGAATACTGACAGAGCTTTGGTCATCCAGAACCATTATCTGATCTAAGAAGGTTATTAGTGCTTGCTTGTAAGCCCTGGCATATGTCTGGGAGTTTGATGCACCATAATGGTGGAGACAGCTGCCGTTCTGGCCACAGCTTCACTTGTGCATATTGTTTCAGTAAATCATAGAGCTGGATATGCTTAATAATACCTGCGAATGTTGGGGCCCTATGAAATGTGTAGAGCAGCGCATGCCAGGCCACAAACTGCATTTCCTGCACTGCTTTTAGCTTTTCAAGTGTCCTAAGTGAATGGAAATGGACTGTATAATAAGGCATAATAGTTCAGAAGGACAGCATATTTATAGATATGTGTATGATGTATGAGAAAGACAGAGGACTACTATAAAATGGTGGCAACTGTACATTTCCAAGCCTGTAATTTGTCAGTGTTTAGAATGTTTGTGTTCCCCAAAGGACGTGTGTATGATGTAATGGTTTACATTACTGTTATCTGTTTCCCCATGTAGCTCAAGTGTTATCACAAGCGCTTCCGCAGCCCGTCCAGAGACGTGATTTTCAGAGTGCAGTTTCATACCTGTGCTGTTCATGACCTAGGCCTTGTCTTTGGAAAGGATGAGCTGGACGAAACATTTAAAGGTAAAATAATTTCAATTTTTTCCTTTTATGTTTTAAGTACTTACTAAAAGTGCAGTCTGTGCACTTCCTGTAAATACTGTATTTAAGTCAAACCAGGACTTTTGATTGTGTTAAATACAGTGGTAGCTGGTGCAAATCTTTTTTTGTGGTGCGCAAACAAAATTTAAATTAAACTTTTAATAATCGCCTGTAAATAGCCATTTAGCCATTTATCAGATGATTAAGCATCATTACTACTAGTATAAAATAAAGGCATGACTTATATCGCATCAAATCAGCCAGCGTCGCTTGCCATAAGAAGTGCTGGAAAAGCACAGGGTGTGAGCTCGGCCGTGATCACTTGACTGCTGCTTATTTAGAAGATCAAGTCGATCTGGTCCAAGCTGTTTAACTTTTTTTCTTTCTTCGTCTGATCACCTTGCGACGGGGTATTTTAGCAACGAAATTACAGAATTTTCTCTCATATTTAGCTGGCATCCACGTCAATCACTATTCAATACATTAACTAACAATCTGCTGAGCGTTAATAAAGACTTGTCCAATCACATGAGCCCAAATATTTAAAAACAATATTGATTCACTAAGAACAAAAGTGGGAGGGTTCGGGGCGCATAGTGCCGACCCCCCAGGGATGATTAGAGCTCAGCCTCAAATTCCGTAAAAAAAAAAAAAAATTACGGAACAAGGAACTCCTTTAATTTACCAAACATGTAAAAAATGGCTTGAGGTCAGATGAGGTCAGGACTACATGGGGGATGTGGCATTAACTCCAGCTGAGTTCCTGTAATGTGCAAGTGGTGTTCGTGAAGGGATGTGGGTACAGTTCTCACTGAATTTTTTTCTGCAAGTTGGCAACAGGTTATCTGTTGAATTGTTCCACTTGCTGAATGTTCTCAGGACCGTCTGCAGTGGGCGCTGAGCCACCTCGGCTGTGAATGTACGACTTTCTTTCAAATGTTTGCACCGTTCAAATGTGTTACTGTGGCTAAGAGTTGCGTTGCCGTACTGTGCTTGACGTTTTCTGTAAATGTCATCTCATTTTACGCCTTCATTCACAGGAAGTTTCATCATGAGTCCCCCCTTGTGAAATTAATTATAACTCCATTTATACCACAGCATTGGATTAAATTGAGTTTAATTCTTGATGCTTGATCAAAAGCTGTTAATTAATTCACTGCAAGACTTTGCAGTTATTCAAGTTCCACAGACTATACTAGTATACTCATTATACAGTAACAACTTACACCAGCAATTTTTGAAGGAGCTTTCAGTGTCAGTGCTTTGTTACAGTCAGCCAAAAACATATATACAGTATATATATATATCATATAAACATATATAACTTATATATATATATAAAATAAAGACACTAATCAGACCTAAATAATGACTTTTACATGCCATGCATGGAGAGAAAAGCAATCACGTTTCCTAAATGCTAGCAAACACAACATGCTACATCAGGACAATGTCCATTGAAGTTACAACTTATTTTACATCCACATAAAGTCACCCATTATTAGGAGTTTGAGGATCAGGTACCCTGGACGGTATTGCACATGGAACATGCATGCCTGATTTATGACTGATTATTAATACAGGACTGGAAGTGCTGTCATATCAGACATTTAAGAACCATTTTGGAGATACGCTAGAACACTTAGTTGTTTCTTTATTTTTCCATTGACATTTTTTGGCGCTGAAGTTAGTCCCCGAGTCGGCAGGAACAGAGCTGCACTGCTCTACTGTCTTTTCTTTTAAATGCAAACCACAAAGCATACATAGTTTTCTTGGACATAGTGAGGCAGTGGATAAAAAAGGCTTGTCTGTATTTTTATTACAGTTCATCCTTGCAAACTGTAACTTTAATGGCAGTTCCAAAAACAAGGTTAAACAGTTCTAGGTCACCGCAGTGTTGTAAAATTCTACTCATTTCCTCTTTCAGATGATAGATTTCCTGAATATGGAAAAGTAGAGTTCGTCTTTTCGTTTGGGCCAGAGAAAATCCAAGGTAAGGACTCAAATAGAACTATATTTATACTGAAATACAACCGATAGGCAATGTGGAATCTGAGCTATATTTTATCCCCTGAGCTAAAAAGCTGCTTTCTCTTCTTAAGGAATGGGCCATCTGGAGAACGGACCCAGTGTTTCTGTTGACTACAATACCCAGGATCCTCTCATCCGCTGGGACTCCTATGAAAACTTTAATCAGCGCTATGAAGACTCAATGGAAGGTAGGTTTTCCATAATAAATAAATAGATAAATAAATAAATGGAAAGAAAAATTACGCATCGCCTGTCTTAACTGTGGCAGGTTACTATTTTGGGATTTAGGATGTCCTTATATAGTCATCAAATAGGTTTCAACATTTTCTGTGTCCTAAAATGGGTGACTAATTTCATTGGCTGTTGGCTGTTTACTTTGCCAGCATCAAAACCATACTGAACCATTTCCATGCGCTTAATGGCCAGAAATTTGGCCAGAAACGTCTTTCCATGATTGCTCTGGTTGCGTGAGCAGGTTAAATAAGCTGTCCTATACGCTGTCAGTGTGTGAGAGACAGAGAGCCTGATTCAATCAGCTCTAATAGAGTTAGCAGTGCTTTTCCTCACATTCCTCAAGCAAATTCACCCACAAGTTGTTTTCAGCCTTGAGTCTCATCATGCACAGATTAAACGTGTAAATGCAATGAAATACAGATTTGCTTGCTTTTTTCATTATTTGAGTAAACACAGTCCTGATATATAACGTTCATGATTTCACATTATCCTTGTACATGGGAGTTACTGTCCTTGTACGGCTTTATTAAATTGGAGGATCTGTTTTGATTCGAGGGAGATGTTCGATGACAATGCACAGAGAGTCAGGGACGTTTTAGAATTTTGCGGCACATCTGTAACCGTGCCAGGCATTCAAGAATTTAAACTGGCTGAGTGTTTACAGTAAGACCCGATTTTAGAAAAAGTAACACAATAAATTCCATATTGGGACTGGTTGGATTGCTTGATTAAAGCCAGGTTTACACAATAGAGCCTTCAGTGGTTTAGCACCATCGCGGCCAAAACGTTCTGGCAATGTCATCATTTTTTTTTGTCAAATGTAGTGTCACTTCTGCTATGATGCTTGTCTAAAGACACCATTAGAAGGATGGCATAGAAATAAGCAAAACTCACAGCACACAACGACATGCTTGTCTGTAATAAAGTAATGATGATGAAGAACATGAAGAAACAGGTCAAACAATACTTTTTACTTAAACTTACTTTGAAGAATGTTTTTGCTTAAGCTAACCCATTCTTTGTTCATATTTCAGCTAAGGGTTCATTGTGTTCATGCTGTACTTACAGAACCGATGACACCTACTGTATTAAAATAATACAACATCATTAATTCTACATATTTGGGTTTAAATGTGTTTATTATTAGATTTTATTTTAAAAAGTATATCTGCTCTTCAAGTCCGTTGTATGAGACGTTACTACAGAAATGCAGAATTATAATTATATAATACTGTAACTACAGAGGCGGCACGGTGGTGTAGTGGTTAGCACTGTCTCTTGCACCTCCAGGGTCCGGGTTCGATTCATGTTTCTGTGTGCACGGAGTTTGCATGTTCTCCTCGTACTTGGTGGTTTTTCTTCAGGTACTCCGGTTTCCTCCCACAGTCCAAAGACCTGCAGACTAGGCTAATTGGCATTTCCAGATTTCCCATAGTGTGTAAATGAGTGTGTTTCTGTGTGTATGGATTGGCACCATGTCCAGGGTGTACCCTGCCTCATGCCCCAAGTCTCCTGGGATAAAGCGGTATAGACGATGAGTGAGGAAGTGATTATAACTACAGACATATGATGTAAAACTAAGTAAATCATAATAAATCCATAAATAATATGAATCATTATGTTACAGCCAGAACCATTGTCATGTATACATTACAGCACAATGGTTCTGGCTGTAACATAATGATTCATATCAAACTCAACTTTTCTTTGCATATTCCAGCGTGGTAGGAAGCTGGGGTCAGAGTGCAAGGTGGGCCATGATACATCTCCCCTGGAGCAGACAGGGTTAAAGGTCTTGCTCAGGGCCCAGAAGTGACAGCTTTCTGGAGCTGGGGCTTGAAACGCTGACCTTCTAATCAGTAACCCAGAATCGTAACCCACCTCAGCCACCACTGCCCCATAGTTATACTTTCTTTCAGCTGCTGCCGTCATTGGTCATCACAGCAGACCACAGCAGGGTTTGAGATCGGCCCTGCATGCAGTGACTGGGTAGTACGGGGTTTGGCACCACCAACAGCAGGGTTTCAACAACCTGGAGCCTTAGCTGCCTGAGCCACCACTCATAGTTATATAAATTACATAATGTGAATCGAAGTTATGTCAGTAATCTTGTTGGTCTCTTCCTGTAATATATCAAACTGTACTATATTTTTCAGAACCGGGTCCTGGTATAACATTGTCAAGGTCATATTGTATATATGAATAGAAAAGCATGCGTTGCAAATCCTAAACTGACCGAATCATGGCCTTGTTCCTGGTTTTCATTTGGATGTAACTGTGAAGATGGTGTGAGGACACCTGACAACGTCATGGCTAGCCACTAAATCCTGGCTCCTTCCCCCAACCCACCTTGTGTCAGTAGGGTCAGCAGGCCACATATAGCACATTCCAGTCTTTAGCCACTGATGGCACCTCTGTAACTCTAGCAGTCTAGAGATGGTCAGTATCCCACCAAGATTATGTATTGTCATAAAGCTTTATAACAGCTATAGCTCATGCAAAGTTCCAGTTCTATTTTAATTTCTAAGAAAATACCCATGCATAATGCTTTTTAAAAGCAAATTCTATTTTAATCGTATTGTAGTCCAATATACTGAGAAAAAGGAAACATGAGGAGTTAAATATATCTGTATTTATTGCTTCTTCAGTATGTCCAAAAATTTCAAGGCTTCGGTCCTTTCAGACCACACATTCTTTTACTTCATTTCCCACTCTAAGTCATTTGAGATGTCTAGCCATAAAACATTCAATCCTGCTAAACAGTCTTCGCTTTAAATAGGCCAGCCAGAAATAAGGGGACGCTGATCTTTTGGCTGTAGCCTTCGAAACGCTGCTGTAAACCAGCCTGTCTCTGTGGTTGGCTGGAACCGTTGGTCAAGAGGCCAAGTACTCGAGTTTTTAACAAGCCACGCCTCCAGCTAGCCTGAGGCATCGAGCCAGCTGGAGAAGAATACGAGAGAACATTCTACAACGCGCACGCTGTAGTCATGTAGGACAGACAGACAGAGCGGGAATTCAGATTACTGCTGCACAAAAACACCAAACTGGGACAAACAGTCCCATTGAGCCGTGAGAGCCAAAGGACAGAATCCAGAGTGAGATAAGAGGTCGAACGTCACTCTATTGTATTTAAGTTCGTCACGCCATGTTGAAAATGCAGTAACATATAGACTGAGAGACTAGACAGAATATATATATATATTATCAAGCATTATGTTTTTTTTTATTGTTCATACACAAATTTCCAAGTTGGGGGTCTTATTTTGGAACGATGAACGACAAGATAGAAATTAGTTAATTCATTCATTCAGTCGTTTGTTTTTATTTTAAATACGTTTTAACTATATTACTGAGAATGAGAACACGGAGAGGGATTATACTGATGCTTAAAATTTTAAGCATCAATATAGTTAAAATGTGCACTAATTTAGCTGGAAATATACGCATTTTGTAATTGTGTATAATGTATATAAATTTATATAGAGTAAATAAATTGGCCAATAATTAAAAGCGACAGGTCAAGTTTAAAATAAATGTTATTTACGCTTTTCTTTTACACCTTGGCATTAATTATGTGTGCCAAGCCTTTGTTACTTTTGAGCCTAGCATTAATTAACAGACTCTCTGGTGGTATCAGTGACACTTCTTTGCATCGGTTGCCATCACCCTAATCTGTCATTAATCATTTTCTCATAACAGCACTGCTTTATTCTACAGAGGTTTGTTAATGAATATTTTTTTATTCATTAATATCCATGGTTATTTTTTGTAATGCAATATAAATGTAGCTTCTATCTTTTGTTCAAGGTCATGTCCAACATCTGCTGACTGTTTCGGAAATTATGAAAAAATAATTACTGTCCGGAGAGTATATAAAGTGTGCATATGTAGAGTAAATATTGAGGCTGTTGGAAACTATTATCCAGGCCAGTGAGCCATAATTATAGTTGATTGCTCTACAAATGAGTAGGATAACATAGGTCAAAGGTTTTATCTTTACTGACATGTTACATGCGGGTTATATGCTGCCTATCATGTGACGGTGATAACCTCAGAGGCTAGGGTTTGACAGCACACACTTCACTGTCAGATAGTGTGTACATGTGCAGTGCCAAATTTTAACCTCAGCTGAATTTCATTATTCATAAGTAGCTGAATTTCGCCCGGATGGATTATTTACATTTTGTATTAGTCAGATCAAAAAAAGAAGATAAAACACTTAAACTCTGCAATAAACCAGGGACTTGAATTGGCCTGAGGGGAAAGAGAAGGACGTCACTGCAAAAGCGGTTCTCCCAGGGATTCAATGAAGTGCCCCAGATCTCACGGCCTTGCTCACAGGAGGGACCACTAGGGTCTTGTTTACCGTGGCTTGTCTCATATTTGTCCAGAGTCCATGGTCACGACATTTTCCGAATGGTTGGGTGTGAAAAGTGTGGAGGTGGGGAGATGAGACCGGACAGGCTCTGTCAGAGAGGCAGTGAGTGAGCTACAGACAACTCCTCCAGCCTCTCGAGATACCAAAGACCTTTTTGTTGTCTCTCACTAGAGAAGGAATGACGCAGTAGCTAGTGTTCGCTGCACACACATTTTATGGTCTTAGGATTTTAGGATTTCAGATCACAAGGCCTGTTTTGAAGGATAATAAGCCCTCGAATGCTGTCTGTACACAGGTAGGCTTCAACTTTATGCCAATTTTAACAATCAATCAATCGGAACTGTTTTTTTTTTTTTAAATATGCTGCTTTCAACACATTGCTCTGTTTTTTGGTAAAAAATCAAAAATCTGCTGTAAAATTCCAGCCTGATCATTAGATCAGAGTTCTTGGTGTTGACTTACAAAGTGAATTTTTGTTTTCTGAAATCTCGAAACGTGGGTAGCTTTTTAGATTATTATTGCATCTTTTCCTAAAATTGCATTTTTAGTTTTATCCAAATTTTATCATAGAAAATGGCACAATTTTAACATGTAAGGGGCCAGGCCATTAGAGGTAATCTGAGTTTAGCCATTGTATAAACAGTACCAGTCAAGAGTTTGGTCAAGGTAATTAAGTAACAACAATAACAACAGTCAATTGTCATTTAAAGATATAACGGTCAGCTATTCTTGAATAGTTCTTGCAAAAACATTGTTGTCAAGTGCATGTGCAAAACCCATCAAGCACCATAATGAAACTGGCTCTCATGAAGACCATCCCAGGAAAGCACAACCAAAACCTACCTCTGCTGCAGAGGAGAAGTTCATTTAGAGCCTCAACAACCACAAATTAACAAACAGCACCTCAGATTAGAGGCTTTACAGAGCATAAAGTAGCAGATACATCTTAATATCAACTGTTCAAATGAGATTATTGCATATTTTGGACGCCTTCAGCATTGTAGAAAGAAATTAAAAACGTGGAGTTAGAAGGTATGTAGTCTGATGGTTTATCTTTGCGTTTATCCTGGTTTTTAGTGTACAGTTTGGCCTGTGTAATTGTATAATAATTGCCTAATTTCTTTCCTAACAGCTTTTTTTTTTTTACCACAGCAGAAAAGCCACACTGCAGTAAATATTTTTCAAGCCATCACTGGCCAAACTGATTTTGACAGATTTAGCTTGAATGTGGTTAACACATTTTTAAACACAGTTCCTACCATTTTTCAAGTCTCGGATCGGCTATTTGAGCTCGGCAGTTTCAGTGTTGCGTGCTGACATGCTGCAGAAAACCATTATGCTGTGTTTGTGTAGTTAGCTGTGCACATAAGTGCAGATCCTATATATACAATATAACTATATCCATAGCAAAATTGGATCTAATTAACCCTTCGTACAGCTGGAATAAGAAGATTTATTATATATGGAGAAGCAAAGGCTTTCAAATATGCATGAACTCTTTTGACAGACTGTATTGTTGAGGACATGCTCGACAGACTCATGACATTTAACAAGTGTTGTGATGGAGAGACAAGCCTGCCAGCACGGTGCCGGATATTTTACAGTTTCCACCTGTTAACACATGACACCAAGGGTGCACGATGCTCATTTTCCTTCAATGGACGCGACTCCCTGAAAGACGTTTGTTGATACATGTGATACAGTGTGTGTGTGGTCTGTCTGATTTTTATGGCTGTTTTGCAGACACGAGAGTGGGAATTGTCACCAATTTGTTCAGTCTGCACACATGTGGAGTCTAACTGGAATTACTGGCAGGGAGAAGGGAGTGCCTGTATCAGCTGGGCACATTTGCTTGCGTAGCTCAGCTTTACTTTGAGCGTGGCCTTGCTAAATTGCTCTGTCTTTTTCGCCTATTACATGCTGTTGTAGCTGCACTAGTCAAGCGTACGTGATTTGCTTCGTATAATCATTTTGACATCAGCATTTGGAGCTGCCACCAACTTGGATTTTTGCTGAAGAAATAGTAGGTTGAGCCACTACACAGATGATACATGTTTTAGCCTGTTTTGTTGGATAGAGTAATCTGCCTTCATCAGTTAGGTCTTTAAAGATTACATTGCTTTAAGCCAGCGAGAGTTGTGTAAAAGTGAAACATGTTCCATCCAGGCTTGCTACTATACAGATATCCAGCGACTTATTTATTCGGTGTTCTTGCTATATGGGGGGTGCTTTATTGGCTTGGTTAGCGTTTCTGAGCAGGGGGGAACCGTGGAAGCTAGTGCGTTTTGTGGAAATAAAGCCGTTTTGACCTGTCCTGCTAGGGGGAAACATACTGTAGGAAGACCCATGCTTTTGTTGACATTCACTTCTGGACTTACACCATTTCTCCAGCTGCTGTCATTATGTTCCTCTCCAAACTTTAGGAAGTCTGATGGGAACTGTAAGTCTGGGTGGAGGACAACAGAAGGAAAGGATCTCGTTCACCTCTTTTGACTTTATAATACACGACTGTCTTGTTTCCTTTATGTTTTCCAGGCCTCTACGCATACCTCGACATGGGTCAGATAGTCTCCCTAAATAGCTTTCTCTGACCTGTAACAGATGGCCGTGGTGTGGATATTTATGAGCCAGTGTCTCCACCCACTCGTTTTCATAAGCTCCACAGAGCCTATAGAGAAACTGTTAACCAATCACTGCTCTGGCATATTGCTAATGCCAGTGATATCACGCATTTCTTAAACATATTCCCCAGGAACATTTTTAAGTTGTACCTTTACCATACTGAATTGAACTGAAATGCATCCACAGTGCCATAAATCGTCCTAATCTTTTAGTATTTATTGGTTTTTGAGGTTGTTTTTGGACAAAACCCAAAAGCTACACTCAACACTGGTGATTTAACAGTCAACCAGTAACTAATTATGGTATTGTCTGAGAGATTTACAGAGTTGCCCCTAGCTTCAATTTTAATTGCAATTCTTTACTTGCTATTCTCTCAGGTAGCTGTAATACTGGAACATTAGTGGGCGCAAGTTTTATGGAATTTGGGTTCGCAAGCAAATAAGGAGCTAAACATTCGAGGGGAAAGAAAGCCATCTCAGTTGTACTGAAAAATGTCTGTGGAACATACAGTACAGTCTTTTGGCTTCATTTAAATGTGGCTATTTCATCAAGATAGACTTTCAGTTGAAAACATTTTTTATTCTGCATTTAATAATTACACAGCCACTCAGCTGGCCTGGATTTAATAAGAGTAGGAGGATTTTTTTTTTTTTAAAGGTCTCCAGGATGATGATGCCAGTGTTCCAGTTGGCCCACCTGGGATTTAAATCATGGTTTCTTGAGTTCTTGTGCATTTTTAGTTATAATTCCATGAGTCAGATCATCTAGTTTGCACTAAAAATGGCTTTTATCACACATTTTATATGTGTCGTCTGACTGCACACTGTAGTCAGCAGATACTGTCGGTTGTACTGAAATAACTGACATAAGAAAAGCCAATATAGCTGAAAAAAAGTCAATGCAGGACATGAGAGAATGGTATCAGAACACCCAGCACATCACAGCAAGCCACACACTAGGCTTAACAGGCAAAGTATTTAAGGTTGTCGATCCGACCTCCAGATACCCCAGTTCTCAATTCCACCAAGCATCCATGGAATGCATCGGACAAACAAATCAATCAATGGAGGCATCACCGAGCAACCCACAGCACCTGTAATAAAGGACATGCTGATAATGTCCCGGTGTCAGACACCACAACACACCAACAGAGGTCTTTTGAAGTCATGCCCCGAAGGGAGAACCTACTGTACACAATACTGGGCAGAATATTTTGTGTTTTAATCTTATGTCTGATTGGTGTATATACTCCAGCATAAGAAGGGAAAAGGAGGGCCTGTGTAGGTACCATCCAGTACGTCAGACAACAGATCCTACCCACCTGGTCATGTCTGATTGTATCTGAGCACTTGGGGGTGAAGAACCTTGCTCAAGGGTCCAACAGTGGCAGCTCGGCAGTGGCAGGGCCTGAAACGGTGCCCTCTCTTAACCACCGAGCAACCCCCACCCCATGCACAAGAAGACACTGACAAAACAGCTTGAGTTTCCTGGGATAGGCCCCAAGCTCCCTGCAACCCTAAACATGAGAAGTGGTGTAGATAGTGTAGGTAGGTAGTATAACTTTGGGTTAAAACAGCAACATTTCAAACTTTTGATCATACCTACTGATCTGATCCCCTAATTAGTGCTTTGTCTTATTACGATCCTATGAGGATTGAAAAACGCGACACCATGCTGTTACACTGAAATACGTTTTCATTTTGGTAGAGTTACAAGCGCTGATAGTGACATTGAATCTAATATCTATTGTAGCATCGTTTTTCCATTTTGCATGACCAAACTAAATGGCGATGGCTTTGGCAGATGGGAAAAGTTGTTCAATCTTAGCCACACCTAGAACAGGTCTGTAGCTCTTTCACATGGGACATACTGTTGCACTGTGCAGCCCAGCTTAAGCCACTTTTACAGTATTAAAATCAACCAGATTTGGAGAGAACCATCATGACATTCAGTGATGTGATTCTTCACATGATGATATGTGTGTGTGCATGTTCTATGTTTTGAGAGGAATGACCATGTTTGGTCTCTACAGTACCACAGCTGGCCAATATACCAGAAAAGAGCGACTTCCTGCATATCTTGTCTTTTTTTCAGTGCTCAGAGTCGAGCTTGATTACTTTTCCTGACATGCTGCGTCATTACTAATAAAATGTTTGGCTTTAAACTTGACTCACATGGAGCGCTGCATGCAAAGATAGTTTGGGTTTGGCTTGATGCACTAGAATATTTCACTGAAAGTTGTATTAACATTTAGTCTAGGACAGGTTTAAATCATACATTTTGAGAGGCTGCTGTTGGTTTAGAAATTCTCAAGTCAGTAAGTTGCACGCATATGACAGTACGGAGAGAGAAACTCAAAAAGAGTTTCAGTATTTGACCTTTGAGAAGGTGAATGCTGGGAATGCAGGAGAGGGTGGAATTGGTCATCTCTATCTTCCTTGTTTTTTTCAATCCTGTTGCATAAACACAAAGAGTCTTCTTAGCTTTGCTGATGCAGCCACATTCAGCACTTCCCACTAGATGAATATCTGACCTTACCGTGTCTCAGTGGACCATTTTTTTTTCTCTCATCCTGCAGTCGTCGAACACTTTTACGTCTTGCTCGTCCAAAACATCTTTAATGCATATTTAATGTGCTGTACTTAAGAACTGCTATTATGGCACTCGGAGCTGAGATAAGAGCCAATACACTTCTGGGATGCAAGTTTTGTTGTTTTCCCTCAAATGCTTAGTGTGCAGTTGCAGAGGTTGGAGTCTTGTCAGGACTTTCAGGAAGCTCTTTACTTTTTTTCAGCACACAGTAAAGTGAATCAAATGGACATGTGAATACGTCAGATGATATTGCCTTTAACCATCTTTTAAAAAATCTCTTTTTGTTGGTGCCTCTCTGTGTTCCAGCACTGTCCTACTCAGATTTACGGTTTTACGGTGTTACATGACACCACAAGTATCGGTGCAGACACTTTAGTGGTTTTCTCAGGTCCCTTTACAGGAGCACTTGATAAAAACTTAGCCAGTAACATGAGGATCACAATAAAAGAATAGAATAGAATAGAATAGAATTATTTCATTGTCATCATACACAGTACTGGTGCAACAATATAGTAAGTATTGTAAAAATATCGTAAACAATAAAGAATACAGAGGGATATAAATAAAGAGGGAAAAAACACACACACACACACTTTTATGGCAGTTGAGGGTCTTGCTCAAGGGCCCAACAGCAGCAACTTGGTGGTCATGGTGCTGGGGTTTGAACCTGGGACCTTCTAATCAGTAGTGCAACACCTTAACCACTGAGCTACCCCTGCCTCTGGCATACACAACACACACACACACACACACACACACACATGCATATCCCTGATTTTATGTATAACTGGTTTTATCACACATGTGATTATTGCTGTGGTTCAATGTATTTGCCGGTATTGTGAGTAATGTTTGGGGCGTGGTAGCGCAGCATTGCCACCTCACAGATTCAGGGTCCCAGTTTGATCCTGAGCTTGGTGTGCATTTTGAACACTTTCTGTAACTATGTATGTACTGTATGCATGATGCCCTGCATTGGAACGGTGTCCCATTCAGAGTGATTTCACTGTGTACCCAGTGTTCCCGGCCTCTAAGTATAGCATGTCTAACTATCAAAGCATGGTATGTGTCATAACTCAGGATTGTGTGTGTCCTCCTGGGGGCATGGAGTACTAGGACCCCCCCAAAACTTCCTGCTTCTTTGCCCTGAGATGTAAATTAACTCATCCCAAGGGACCTGTTGGCATTCCAGATGCCTTACTTAACCCATAATAATTAGCTCATATAACAGAGGGCAGTGTGCGGGTTGCAGTCACTGCAGGAGACATTTTAGCTCGTGCAATTCTGCAGTGGGGCTTGTAAGTGTATGCGTTCAGATATCATGCTGACATGATGTAGTGAAAGTTGAGTTAGACTTCTCTCGACTTTTTTTTTATTTTTATCAAACAGTTGTTTAAACCTGATTGATAAAGCATTTTGTGAGATACATGTTTCTGCAAGGTATGTATTATTACTCAAGTAAAAGCAGCTGACATTTGCTGCCCTTGGTTTAGGACCTGGGCAAGATCGAAGGCATTGTCCTAATGGAGTTTGGATTCGAGCCAACATCAGGTCCTTGAGAACTGCTTTAGAGTTCGAGATCAAGGGTGCTTTAATGGTTCAGCCATTGACTAACCATCAGTGGACATCAATGAATTAATGTTAAATCAGATACCGTACTGTTCTGAAAATCTTCACCACACAGCCATTTAGGGACACACACTGTGTTCCTGTACTGCATTTGTAAATCATTGTTATGGCTGAAAGAAAGTTTCATATAGTGTTCCAAATAGCCCACGGCTTTTCCACTCGAAGACCAACAGCAAGCTGAATGCAGCGGAACTTCCCTGCAAATCATTACCTGTACACAAGGGATTGGCTTTAAAAGCATTCATTTTAAAGCTCCCATCATACGTTTATCCTTATAAGCTCATGTTGTGAATTGCGATCCAACCTACACACTATTTCTCAACACCCAGGACTACGAACTATTGTTGCTTAACTCCATCATCAGCCATCAATTAAATGATTCACCTTAGCTTTGTGCAGGAATACAGTATGGAAGGCAGTTTTGGGAGTTTAAAGATTAAAAGTATCTGGATGTGGTGAGAACTGGCGATGACTGAATTAGGCAGAGGTTTATGGTGGTGGTTGGGGGGTGCTAGAACAATATCTGGTTATGTACGGTAGCTCTGTTCACCAGCTGTTTGCTTAGTGGAACTCGGAGGAATAAGGAAAAACAGTGGTCTCCTAATGCAGTGTAATGTGTCGGCTCGGTGTGTCTGTCGCCGAACACTGACGCGAAGGTAGTCGCCTCGGTTTAAGCGCTTTCTGTTTTCAATCAGTATACGATTGTTGTCTGTTTCTCCCTTTCCCTCAGTGCAAGTGGCATTTAAAAAGGAACGCTTTTGTTCACGTTTTAGCATAGCTGAATGGGAAGAGCTTTTCCATGGTGTTCAGGCCAGACTGTCCTATAAACAGCCAGCTGGCTCAAACCCGGAGTCCATGAAGGAGCGGTGAATTCAGGTCTGCGCCGTATGATGTGTTAAAGAGGGGGTCATGTCAGTTCCAATATTGCATGATCCAAACAATATGGAGACACTCATCTACAGTACATATAAACTTTAAATATTCTTGCTGGATATCCCATGATTTGTCCTTTTTTTTCTGGTTTTCTTTTTGTCCCCCTGTTCTCAGTTAGTGCTCCGTCTTTCCTTCACTGCTGGGTATGTTTGCTTAATGTGTTCCGGGTCTGTAAGGGTGTGTGTCTGTGTTTGGGGGAAGGTATGCATTTAGTTACATGTGTAATTTAATTTCGGCTTCTCTCCTTTTGATTACATGTCCAAGTCTGGTATAGGGTATCACTTATGGAACAAGAGAGAGTTGGAGTGAGTGAAAGAGGCAGAGAAAGACTGTATGATGTCATGGCATTAGATGTCAGTTGCTCATCTGGTACAGGATAAAATCACACAGATCATAGTTGGGTTATAGAAAACAGAAAGAGAGCATGGGGGACAGAGTGAGAGAGAGAGCGAGAGAGAATGAGAGACAGGCAGTCCATTATAGAGCGTCTCTACTGGAGTGTCTCAGAATCGGTTTGGTGGCCTCAGTGGGAGGAGTGTGAGGGGTGAGCCAAAGCAACTCTCTCTCTCTCTCTCTCTCTCTCTCTCTCTCTCTCCACAGCTCACTAATGTTCAGTTAGTGGAACAGTATAGAAGAAGACCACTGCAGATCATAATGTAATTAAGAAATTATGCAGAACGGGATGCCTTAACAGGTAGGGAAAGTTTGCCAGCCTTTCTGAGTTCCTCTATTATTATGAACGCTAATTGCCTCTCCTAACATGTGTTAGCCTTCTGCTATTTATACCTCTGATGATTGGGAAGGGAGGATGTTGATGTCTAATATAGGAATGATGGCGGATCACAGGTGCATGTAAATAGGGATAAAATGCATGCTGAAATAGAAGGCAGGTCCTTTTTCAGGACGGAGGTCTGTCTCCTTCCATCTTTAAAGCTTGAGTGTCATATGAAGATTCTGACAGCATCAGTTCCTCAAATGACACTGTTCGGTCATATGCATGTATTTAGGTGTAAATAGAATATGAGAACTTGTCTTAGCTACCTTAGTAAATGTCACAGTTTAACTTAGTTTTATTAGTTACACATAATGCGCCGTTCGCTCAGCTTCCCGACGGATGTGTTGCCGCCGAGTTGAGGACTTTGCTACTCAGCATGCTGGAAAGGCTCACGAATGAGTTTTGGAGCTTTCCTACTGTAGTTAAGGGGAAAGTATGGGTGATGAGGGAAAACGCTCAGTTTTTCCAGGCCGGGCCTTTAAAGGGAGGTGTTGGCGGTAAGCCTGGGCTGATTAAGGCAAGGCTAGCTGGTACTTTCAGCCAATACGTTTGGAAAGGTCCTTGAGTGGAACGATAGTAAAACATTGCGCATATGTAGGTGTGTCTGACTAATGCAGCTCTGGATGGAGCAAAAGAACAGGTTGGAGTATATGCATAGAAGCCATAACGAGGGGTTTCTGTAATTAATATCCACAGCGCATTTTGGAAACCATAATAGACAGTTAAAAGAAGAAGGACTTCCCATACAGGTTTCCGACCCTGGTGCCGAAGAACCCGCTGTCCTGCACATTTTAGTGCTATGTGAGCCAACTAATTTGCTGATTAACAGCCATTACTGAGTTACCTTTAGGTGTGTTAAAGGTGGGGAAAAACACTAAAATGTGCAGGACAGGAGATTCTCTAGGATAAAGGTCGGAAAACCTGTCGTTACTCTGTAGAGACGTAACTGATGTTCCACCAAGATTTGGCAAAACTGTGACTCATGCATGGAAATTTGTTTCGCTCAAATCATTATTAAGAGTTGCTAAGTTGAAGGCTAAAGGCACGGCTAATGTTCATGCCTTTACTTATCAATCTATTTAAATGAAATTAAACCAAATCTAGATCGTCCTCATTCAAATTTGAGGTGAAATTAACTGAAATTGACTCACTTGGTCATTGATGATGCCTGTAATAACATCAATTTCTATAAATCTTGGGATTGCAGGGAACATGAAAGATTATGATCTTCTAGATTTTTTAAAACCATTTTTTAAACCTGCTTGAATGCTCTATGGGACTTGATTACAGTTTGATTTTTAATTTACTTAGATTTGTATACATCAGTTCATGTGCATTATTTTCTTCCTGTTTCATGTGCACCCCCATACTGTATTTCACAGGCAGTGTTTGAATAACTGTCCCATCAGCTATAATGGCTTTTTATCTTGATTATATGTCATAGAACAAAACAAAAAGTGGCAGGTACCTCATCATTAGAGTTATAATCTAGTACAGTAGGTATCAGTCTACTAATACAAGATGCATCAGTACATTGAAACAAAGAAACTATTTTATTCAATGACTACATAAAGCAAAAAAACTGCTGATCCCGCAGTGTAAGCAGAGCCTCGTCAGTCCATCACTTGTTGTGATGAAGCTGATCCTCGAGAAAACAACATGTTCATTGTAGGGGCTGCAGATAAATGGACTTTCCAGCTGCCCAAGCCAGTGGGTGTGCATGTACAAGTGAGATGATGTAGGCAGTGATGCCTTAATTCCAAAATGCCTTCAACATTTAGTTTTTCCACAGGTGAGTCAGAGCTGTGGATAAGGAGTTCCAGCGAAGATGTTGTTGAATCATAGTCCAGGGGTGTGTCTAAGTCTACAAGTGTGTGGGTGTTTTGTTTTTTCATGAAGGGAGGGCTTCATACTGTATTAGCGTTAGGTAGGACCTTGGTGCAATCAATCAAACCAATGAAAAATAATGCTGCCTCCAAAGAGGGTGTATATTCTGGACCGAAAAATTGTCATCATTGTTCACTTGTTAATTATATGACCAATTCTGGATGAAATAATATTCCGGTTCAATATACAGTACAATAAGTATTACATGAAGATTGTTTTGTTTGTACAGAATTGTTTAATATACAGTATGCATAGTTGTTCAAATTGAAATGAAACCCAACTAGGCCTTTGTAGCGCGCTTGGTGGTTGGAAGTGATGCATGTACAAATACTGACGGCAGGGTTTTTGTTTTTTTCCAGACGTCATTCATATGCAAGGTCCTCTGGATGGTAGCCTCTACGCTAAAGTCCGTAAAAAAGATTCACTGGATGCTACAGCTAACGGCCTTCCCACAGCAGTTGAGCCCACTGTTGACCACACTCCTGCCCCAGTGGATCACGCTCTGTCTGTTAGCAGTGATTCTGGAAACTCTACTGCCTCCATTAAGACTGATCGCACTGATGAACCTGCTCAGCAGGCAGTGCCAGTAATCCAGCAGCCCAATCAACCCCTCAGTCCTGAGGAGAAGCAAGAGCTGGATCAACTGCTCAGTGGCTTGGAGGCTCCCATGCACCAGCCAGGTTACCAAAATAGTCACGGGGGAGGAGGTGGAGGAGGAGGAGGTGGTATCCTCCACCTTGTTCCAGCACAGGTTCATGTCAATGGACACAACAGCATAGATAGGGAGACGGACATCCTGGATGATGACCTGCCCAACAGCCAAGAAGGCAACAGTGTGGACAGCTTAGGTACTCTGTCCTCGCTTGAGGGACGAGCCACCCCAGCTGACTTGTACTATCAATCTGAGACAGTGATCAACGGGCAGGGCATGCCCTACTTGGAAGGAAACAGGCATGGAAAGGACCCAGAACCTGCAGCGCTACATTACGGCTCTCTGTCCTCCACCCAGGAGAGTCTGGGCAACTCGGAGCTACCATCCAGTGGATATGCCAGCCACAATGGAGGCATTTGTCGCTCACAGTCATTTGGAGCCACGCCCAGTGTTGAACAGAAGCTTATGCCCAAAGCTCCAGCACGTACCACCAGTAGCAGAGATGCTGTGCAGCGTGGGCTAAATGTCTGGCAGCAGTTTGGTGTTACAGAGGAACCAGTTGTAGATGGGGTACACTTCAGCCCTGCACTCCAGAGCCACAGTCTGCCTGATTTCCCTAAAGCTCCTTCACAGAATGAGATTGAACAATCAATCGAGGCTCTCAATCTGCTCATGCTAGACTTGGATCCGGCTCATATGCAAGTTCCCAAGTCTTACAGTGCCCCTTCTGGTGATGGCGCCGTCATCACAACCCAGCCATCCTTCTCCCAGACGCAGGCTCGGCCTTCCTATCAGGCTGATACCGCCATACATTCGAGGATTGAATATCCGCAGCCCCAGCAATATATCTCACCTGCCCAAAAGACTCCATCTACATCGCAGTCCCAACTCACAGAACCATCCTTTCCTCAGAGTCCTCAGAGGTCAGCAGTTCCATGCCACTCTTCAGTTCCAGATATGATTGGTCTGATTCCCTCTTCTCCTACAGTTAGTAGCCTGGATCTGAAGCCCATTAACACTTATCCTCCCAGCACAGTCTCTCAGTTTGCTGATTCTCCAGAGGATAGCTCACACGGTGCCCCCTTCAGGGGCTACTCACCTTCTTCCCCGCCGCCAGGAGAGACTGACCCTGAGAACACAAATCACCACCTGGAAGGGCTGGTGGCTCACCGTGTGGCAGGTAAGCTAACATCTTGCTTTCTCTAGAATTAATTCACGATGTGTATGCCTATTTCTTGCAACACAGAAACACACCGATGACCCGAATATAGAAATGAAAGATAGTTTGCAACTTTGAAATACATTGAATAAAATATTGAATACTGTTTGGGGGGAGCATAAGATCAAATGATACCAATCATAGAACACACATCTTTTGTTTTTGCGGTTAGTCTGCCAGCTTTTTAGGGAACATTCACAAATTGAATAACACTACTTTGAAAGGCACACCCAGCCATGTTGTTCTTCAGCATCTGTACGTTGGCGTTGACGAATTCAGTGAGATCACAAAGAAAGCATTGTATGAAGTGTTGCTGGCTTGAGCTCTCATCTCAGGCCTTGTTTCTACACTGTGGATACACATATGTGCTTTGCCAGAACACTGCTTTTTTACAATGCAGCTGTAGAGCTTAAAACTCTGATATTGTAGCCTTGCACGAGTGTTTTGTCCAACGCACACCACCTTAAAGATCAGCGTATGGTAAAGATTAATAATCACTCTGAATGCTCACATTGAGATGTGTATGAGAGAGCATGCTTAAGTTTTATGTTGAAGTCTTCTATGATTTGTATCCCTGAACAAAAAAAAATAAGGAATCTCATACAGAATCTATTGTTTTATATATAAATAAATGACTATACACAAAGACAAAGTTTTTCCAAGCTCCACTGTCCCAGGAAATGTAGCTCCATCTACAGTAGGTACACAAGTGCCCTCTAGTGGTGTGCTAGTGAAAACATGCCAGATTCCATACTCCTTATCTAATGCGTACTCCAAGGATTCCAGACAAAAAGGATAAGACTGAGCATGTGTTTGAAAAGCAGCCTTTAATAAAAAGGACTTCTACATGTCAGCACTTTAAGTCTAAAGATTTATTTATTAAAGATTCCTTTACCAAAGATGCTCTATTCGATGACCTGGCGTCTGAGCCGAGCTATTGATTCTGGAAGGCGGCATATAACCTCAAATTGAGGACATTATGTAGACTTAAGATATTAAGTGTAAAATCCAGCCACAGTTGTGCTTATTATGATAATATGAGCTGTGGGGACAATTGGAGATGATAAAATGATGCAAAAGCAATTATTTTACGATCCTGCGGAGGGTTCACATTCACTCGACGGTTAAGATTCCCGAGCAGCACAGACGCTTCTGCTTGTCAGAACAGCTACTGTTTGCTTGCATTAATCACATAAAAAGGACAGGTGTAGCTTTTGTCTTAAAATGGCATAAGGTTTGTACTTTTCCATGATGCATACTGTTAGGATTACTCCTGCCTCGCATTAACTAAATTGAAAAATATCATCCATGGTATCAGTGGGATCAGTGGTATTATATGGTAGTATAAACGTCTACATGAAATAACGAATAAAATGTTTCATTCTGTTCCAAAAATACATTTCTTACCATTTGAATTATTATTATTTTCTTTCTTTTCTTTTCTTTTTTTTGGATTAATCCTATTTGTGGATGCTTCATCATCTCCTCCACCTCCTACCCATCCTACCCCTCCACCTTCCTCTATTACCTCCTGTTGCCCTCCATCGTGCCCGTGCACCTCCTCTGTAGAGTACACAGCTCGTATCCACGACCTCCAAGACAGAGCAACCGCTTCTGAACCTGAACACCGCTGCCGCTCTCTCTCCTTCTCTGGTTGGTCTTGTGTATGACTCTCTCTCTCTCTCTCGTTCCCTCTTTATCTATCTATCTCTGTCTTTATTTCATTCTCTTTATCCTCTTTATGCCTATCTCTCTCTATCTCATAGGCACTCTTTCCTTCTCCTCCTTTGGGTTTCTAGATTTATCTATCCCTTTCTTCCTCTCCTCCTGTTTCATCTTTAGTCTATATCTATCTATGCATTCGTTCCACTGTTTTCCTCTGCAATCATATTAATCAATAACACTATCTTTACCCTTTCTCTTCTGTCCTACTCCAGCTTTTCTCCCTGTATTGTTTTCTCTCAGTTCCAATCTGTTTATCATCATCTTTATTACAGTTGTTGTATTTTTTTTTTTTTCTTACAAATTTACTTTTTTAACTCTAAGACATTATAACAGACATCAGGAACAGGATTTTTCCGACCCTTAATACTCTTAGTAAAAGCACAGATTTTGACTCACGGTTTGCCGGTGACCCCAAACAAACTGCGTTCACAAAGGTTCGCATGAGTGAGACAATGCGAAGACAATGGCCACTCTGTCTGCATCCACCGAGTATGTGTCACAAGATACAGTTTGCCAAACTCAGGGAAGAAATTAGCAGTATCAAGACACATGATTCTTTCAAGGCCTCTCCTCCACGTCTGCTTTAGCATTTAGGAAAAGAACAAAACATAATAAAGCCTTCTAAGTCGCAGAACTATTGTGCAGCTGTTATCAGCCGTTGGGGAATAAATGTCTAGGGCACAGGCTGTTTAGTCCCCACAAAGGCAGCATACAGTAGCCAGATGCCAGCTTCCGTTCCCAGTCTGGGACTTCTTTCGACCCAGTATGGACTCCACAATGGCCTAAAATAGGCTATGACCCACTCAGGCCTTGCCTCAGATAACACATTCCTGTCACAAGCTTCTTTATACTTCTAAAAGTGAATGAAAGAGGGAAAAAAAAAGAAATCTCACTTTCCCCCTCACGCAGCTCCTGCATAGATCAAATGAAGATGAGCAAGACAAAAGCCCTAAGGTTCTCCCACGAAACAGCTTGAATCCATTAGATATAGGCAGTTGCTGAGGAAACAGTGTACAGACGTGGACATGCACAGCTGTGCTTATTCCATCTGCATTACATGTTCATAAAATAACCCAAAGCGAAATGACGCTGGAGAAGTTGACTGTGCACCTTTGCTACCCCTTGGGAGTTGGGCCTCGATCCAGATACTTTCTGAACATGGTTTCTACTCCCAGGTCAATAAATCTGGAGCCTTTGTGTTATGACATTGCTCTAGCAACACGTGCAGACACAAACTGTGATATCCTGCAGATGGACAGTTCTGTGTGTTGTCATTCAGTTGGGATATACAGTACCACGACTCCAAGAGTTGGTCTCAGGTGCTTTTGTGCTTTCCCGATCTACCCATATACAGACCCGTTTATGTCAGGGTTCGTTCATTCCATGACATATTTACTGTACTGTAGCTTAGCCTTTCCTACAGTAACTTGCAAGCCAGAGGGTTCCCAGGAGTTGAACTGAGAATTAAGAAAATTTAACTCACTGGTTTATACCCACAACCAAACTGCCCTGGGCCCGGTTTCTCGAAAGCTTCTTATCGCTAAGTAGTTCTTAAGTTGTACCTTAACCTCACTCTTAACGTAATGGCGCATTTCCCGAAACGTTCTTACGCTAAGTATCTCTTGGCTAAGTCACACGTTCGTAAGGTTGGTCTGGACCAACCTTAACTCATACTTAGCGTAGTTTCAGCTCGAGACGCTAG
>JAQQZT010000036.1:24408872-24427223 GCA_030068275.1 Clarias platycephalus | reverse complement strand
TATCACTTAACGTAAGATATATCTTAAGAGTCTTCTTAGCGCGAGAATAGTGTGCGTTATCGAGAAACCGGGCCCTGATTCTTTTTAGTTTACAGGAAGCATTCATGACACGAGAGGTTTGGCAGTGAGCTGTGAGCTCTCCTAATGTACCGTACATTGTTGTCCTTGCGACATTTGTGGTCAGACGTTTACTTAAACCCATCATGAGCATGAATGTCATGGCAACGTTGGAATTGCGATGATTTTTTTAAAGAACTGTATGGATTGTTTTTTTTTTTTTTTTAACTCACTCACTCCATCACTGAGAGAAGCCGTAAATATTTTGCTCGGACTGTTGCCTGGTTTCCAAACCTCTCGTTTTCACACAAGGGTGTGTTTGTGCACACCCCAGCCTGGGCCGGGTTGCAGTCAGATGAGACTAGGAGCGTGATTTGTTTTGAAAGCAGCTGGGTTAGACTATAGTTCAACTCCATGTAATTCTCAAAGTGATGAAACTGATCTGAAACACACTATAAATTGCCTAGACTACACAATATTGATTACATGCTTCACTTTATCCAGTACTTGCAAAGTTAAATACGTCAGGCTTTTTCAATAGATGTGAAAAGGAAGTGGGGACGTTCTTCAGCCAAAAGGTACCCTGTGACGAGGGAATTTTGTGTCCAGTATCACATGTCCTCATTATACAAATGATAATGGAGCTTTTGAAGTGTTCATATTTAAATAGAATAGAACTACTCAGACATACTCAAATCCTACTTTTTCAGAGGTGGCTTTTGATCATTAAAGTGACTTAAAAAGGTGAAAGGGGCTTATGGTCTGCTTCAAGTATTACACTATTATCCGGATACAACAAATAACACGGCAATGTGGTCGTGTTACTGATAATCCAAATAAAATATTGCTTATGGTGAACATTTTTCAAGCATAATTCAGTTCTACATGGATTTACCTCTTGAGATTAGCAACCTTTAAAGGTCATTATCAGGTTCGTATTTACACATTCCGCTAATTAGTTTATTTCAATGGACAGATAATGTTCTTGTATTACTGATGGTTAAAATAAATTGTGATTAAGTGTTTATCGCATGATATGCCAGGGGTTCAATCACACGCGGCATCAACGGATGAAGGCTCGGGACCAAGACGACAACGGACTACCAGCGAAGGACAGTCTCGTGATGAAAGCCCTACTCGAGTCCGCTCCCCGATTCGCTGCATTTCACCAGAGCTGGCTAACACCATTGCTTTAAACCCAGGGGGACGGCCGAAGGAGGTAGACTCAGTGGTCGACAGCGATGTCGTTTTGATCGGATGTTTAAATCTATGCCTCCATCATTCATACTTAATATATATGTAATACTGTACAAGGAGTGTTGGTTTGCATATATGCATGTTCACCTGTTGTATGCTCCTCTAGGGACAAATGCACAGTTACAGGGAGGCTTTTGAAGAGACGGACGGGGGCCCAGCGAGCCCTCCAGCATTTGTGGGCGGTGAGGTCCTACCCCAAACCCCTGCATTCCCTGTCTCGCCACAAACCCCTTACTTCAACCTGTGTAAGTTTCCCAACTGAAGGAGGAGGGTGCCGTAGAGATCCAGAGATATCGTTTCCTAGCTTCACTTAACTTAAAGATACATCATGATCAGCTAAATTACCGAGAACATACTACATTATGATTATATTTCTTAAAAAGCATACTTAAATAACCTTAACATGTTTGTCAGATTTAACTTTTTTGATTGCCTTTACAGTTTATTATACTTGAGAATAATGCATGTTGAACTCAAACAATTTTGTACCTTCTGTGTTGGAGTTTATGTAATAAGTATGTCTTTCTTATTTAAAGCAGTGTTGTGTGAGAGTCTCTGTGGGACACTACATTTTTTAAACTAGATTCATTAAGGATAAATCAATACTGACACACTTTCTACAAGCCAACCCCAGTCTCAGGCCTATTATATAAACATTATTAACAGGTTACCCAAGGCTGCAGACGTGAGAATTTGTGCTTAATTTCCATTACCTCCTTTGTGCGGTTAATTACTGGCTAAGAGGTACATATTGCATTAGCTCATAAAGGCTAAGAAAAAATATCCTAGTCCTCTCCTGTTTCCAACAACCTCACATGTTTCATAAACTGCTGCCATCAGCTATTTTCAGATGCATGTGTAAGCTCTGAAGGTCGTCAAGCTCTCATATTTATAGGCTGATCCTATAATGAGGAACCAGAATAGCTCACTTTTTTTTTTTTATCACCTATTACTTCATCCTGCCCTTGCACTCACTCCGCCCTAGGTTCCTCAGAAAAGGCCCTCCGCAAGCTCTTTCTCTTTGAGCAGACCCGAGCATCTTCCGTGCACTCTTGACCTGCTCTGTTTTATTTGGCCTAGTGCTGCATTTCTTCTTACCAGACATGCCGTTTAAAATCAATTCTGCTTTACGCTCATCAGAAACCAGGACTTTCTCTAGAGTACTGCTTTCTTGGATCGCCAAAATAAAGCTTGACAGCAAGCACTGCTTTATTGCTATATGTATAAGAAAAGAAAAAAAATAGGACTATTCAGCCATATGCTGGATTAGTCAGAAATATATAGTGCACATTTTGTCAAAAGCATTTTTTTTGGCAGAAAACATGTATCGTCTGTGTGGGCTTTTAAAGCAAGCATGTTTGCAATTGTGGGGAGCAGGAGACAGCATTGGTTGTCTTTTCTGGTCAGTGGAAAAGAAGCTCACATGCTTTGAAAGGCCTTTGAAAGCAGCAGCATCCCTGTGGCCCCCTTCTCCTGCAGTAAACCAGAGGACCTCTGAGTCTTCTGCTACCCCACTCTTTTTCCTCCCTTCCCTTTTCCCTCTTATGTTGAGCGATTTGGGCTGTCAAACAAAGAATTGTATGGGATTCTTTGGTAAGTGGAGGATGTGCACGAACTGTCCCAAACCCTGTTCAAATTCCCCCAGAACTCATGGCCAATGTCCAAACTTAACAGCGCACTGCTTCAACAGGCATGCATGTGGAGACCGGCCCTGATGTTCTGCCACACACCCAATGTGATCCACAGTGTTGTGTTGTCTGCATGCCTGATCTGTTTTTAATTATAATTCATTATTTTGTCTGTACAGTCTTGTTTTGTCTGTCTACACTATTCGCTGTGTGTTTTTTTTTTTTTTTTTATTGTCCATCGGAGACACTCTACAAGCCAACTAACAGCGAAGCAGGCCTTTGACTAACATATAAAGGAATTTCGAACGATAAGACATAAATTTTTTCCAACATTTTATTGTATCTATTGCTGTAGACTCTGAAGAGCTGAGGCAGCTGTTAAAGTGGATAACAACATCTGCTTTGCTGCCCATTCTGTTTTTTATTCTACATCCATTATTTTTACACAGTCATTAGTTCTGCTACAGTATTTTTCTTTAGTGCTTGGTAATATACACTGAAATATGTAGTTCTGCATCCAGACTGCATAACTGTAAACTTTGTATAGAAAATGTCAGCATCCATAAACTGTCAGAATTAATTGAAACTGATGGTTTATTGACTGGAGAGTGTCTACAGTGGATTGCACAAAAAGCTATATAGCTACCATCACTTGTTCTGTGTACAAATGTAAGAAGCTACACCTCAAACTCAGCTCATCGGCATTTGAGTATTGTTTGATTGTTTGCATGATGCGCACGTTCTGTCAGAACAACTTGACGGAAAGTGTTTCATCTACAGCGTTCATATTTTGAATGAAACTCTTGCATGGCCCAGCCAGTAAGCATGAGGCATTTGCACCATCCCCAGATGTTTCAATGTAAATACTGTACATTTTCATCAGGTATCATGTCATCTTTACAGCTCTGGATCTGCATGTATTAGATTTTTAAATTATTTAATTCTGTGATTTTCTTAACGCATTGAAATGTTGTTCGAATTTGGAATCAGACATCAGAACGTAGCCAATGAGTTGCTAATATTTCTTTGCTAGTGCCATGCTTGAACATACAGATCCGTGCTGTTGATGACCTGCCCACTCCTGAGCTCTAGGCTAAGCTGTGTCTTCTTTCTCTCTTACTGTAGGTCGTTCTCCTCCAGGTTTGGCTAAAACACCACTGTCCTTCCTGGGTCTGAAGCCACACAACCCTTCTGAGATCCTCCTCAACCAGACAGGCTCAGGTAAACAAATACACATGAAACAAGAAATCAGTTCGAATATAACCAGCTCGTAAGGTCGTCATCGCTTGCTAATAAAACGAAATCTATTTCCAGTGCAGTATATTAAAGTGAATCTGCTTTCTCTTTGACAAGCGTCTTGACCTCAACTTTTCAAATATCGAGCTCATAAACACTTCTAAATGAATAAGTCTTTACATTACATATGTGATTGGATTGACGTAATTGCAGCCAGAAGACAGAAGAAAGGCATGCTGCTTTTTTGACCTCAGTATCCAAACAGCCAGTACGCCAATAATAACCACATAAGATTGTGAGAAGTAAAAAAAAAAAAAAATACAACATTTCTTTTAGAGTTTGGGGTTCCTTTTCAGTTTGGAAGGGCAGGTATCTGAGGCATAAACAGACTAAATGATAACAGGAGTGTGTCTGAAGAGCTATTTAACTTGGCTGCCTGGCTTAAGAACCTCTGCCTCCTTATAACTGAGTCCAAAAGTCTCATGCAATGCTAGTTTTAGCTCCGTTCCCAAGCAAGTTAAGGCTAATGCATCCTTTAGAGTGCCTCCTTTGAACCAGTTTTGTATTTTTTTGCTTCTTTTTTCTGTCTTTAGTAATTGTTGGCAAAATGTCGATACCATACTTTTTCCCAGTTGAATATAGTTCACTTTTTATAATACTCTCTTTTTCTCTTTAATCTCCTCACCCTCTTTCTAAATCTTTTAATCCTTATGTACTGTCATGGTACAGAGAGTGAGGAAGAGGAAGGTAAGAGCTTAGCACTAATAAAGAGTCTCCTATTTATTCCCATAATCACATTTTTTTTTTTATTTGACTTCAACTCTTTTGCTTTTTATTTAACTCCAGATCATTTCTCATCAAATGCTTGTCATAAGTTCCATGTTATATATTAAATGCATTCCACATAGAGTATTTGCAATATTTATTTAGTTTAATGTCTTCAATGAGGTTCCTGGATCATCATGTTGATGATCAAATCATTTGTCACTCATATCAGAAGTAGGATATTAAAGGCAGTTGCCCAGTAAGTTGACAATATCCTATCTATTGTATGTGTGTTTGCAGAGCCCCGGAGCTATGTGTCGTCTGTTGCTCGTTCAGCATCAGTGGCTGGGGGACAGCCATCCAGTCCTGTGTCTCCTACTTTTGAGAGTAACAGCTTGGCCAGAGGAGCTTCTCATCCCTTTAACCCCCCACTTTCCTCAAGCAGCCCTGTGCAACGAGCAGAGGGGTGAGAAGACTTCAGTGTTGTTTTTTTCTGGTTTTATTATTTAGAATACCATACCTATGAGGTTTTAAAGTAAGCCAGGGCCATTTGTCAGTCGTATCATTTTGAAGATGTTCCCATCTGTAGAAAATAAAGCTTCAAAATAGAGTTATGTAATGGACAAAAAGGCCAGGCAGTAACTATGACCCTACATTTCTAATGCAGTGTTTATTCTTGTTTCAGAGAGCATGTAATGGCTGACAGCAGAGTGGGCCTCTGCACACCATCTGATATAGTGGGAGACTCTGGTTTCCGCTCTTTGCCCTCTCAGAGCACTTCACAAACACCAACTCCTATCACCTATCCGTCTTACTATCAGCCAGAAGCAGCTGGCAGCCCAGTGCTTCCAAGGCATGGCATGGTTTCACAGGCGACACAAAGTAGCCCACTGCTGAGTAGACAGATGCCCATTGGCCAGGCCACGCAGAGCAGTCCCGCCCTGAACAGGCAAGGTTTCCAAACTGTGTACCAGCCATCTCTTGCCCAGCCCATGATTCAGCCCACCCCAAGCAGTCAAGTGACGACCAGACAGATGCCTGTAAGCCAGGGCACACAGAGCAGCCCCACTCTGAGTACACAAGGTCTTCAAAGCCCCTCGCTTGGCTATCAGCCATCCCTTACCCAATCTGTCATCCAGCCCAGCCAGGTTAGTCCAGTGTTAAGTAGGCAGACATCACTCACCCACACAGGACAGAGCAGCCCCATCCTGGGACGCCACCCCTCTGTCACTCAGGTGTCCCATACAAGCCCCAGCCTGGACAGGCACCCAATGCACAGTGGGTACACCACGCCAGATGAGAGACATGGTGCCCTGTCACGCCAGAGCAGCTCATCAGGCTATCATCCACCCTCCACCCCATCCTTCCCTGTCTCCCCTGCTTCCTTCTCTGATGGCTTCCAGCAGCCTCAACTGCCTGAGAAAAGGCGCATGTCGAGTGGCGAGCGCCCGAATGGTGTACTCTCCTATGGCACCCTCAATGGAAAAGTTTCATCACCCATGTCCAGTGGAGGGAGTACTCCAAGTTCTCACTTCTTTCATACACTTCCAGATTTCTCCAAACTCAATATGTGTGGTAAGTTTTTGGCTAATTTTACTAATTTTAGTACAGAGAGATGTTATTTTCATTTATGGTCAGTGTTTACCTGGGCGGCACGGTGGTGTAGTGTTTAGCACTGTCGCCTTGCACCTCTAGGGTCTGGGTTCGATTCGCAGCCAGGTTCGATTCCCGTCACTGTGTGCATGGAGTTTGCATGTTCTCCCCCCGTGCTTGGTGGGTTTCTTCCGGGTACTCTGGTTTCCTTCCACAGTCCAAAGACATGTAGGCTAGGTTAATTGGCATTCCCAAATTGGCCGTATTTGCGTGAATGAGTGTGTGTACAGTATGTGTGTATTTCCTGCAATGGATTGGCACCCTGTCTGATTGTACCCCGCCTTGTGCTCTAAGTCTCCTGGGATAGGCTCCAGGTCCCCCGTGACCCTGAATACAGGATTAAGCGGTATAGATGATGAGTGAGTCAGTGTTTACCTGAAGACACTGCAGTAATTGAACAATAAAGAAAGCTGACGCATGCATTTGTGTTCCAGCTGAGGGTAGTGGTGGCTCAGGCAGTTGAGGCTCTGGGTTGATGATCAGTGAGGCTGCCAGGTTGCCACTGTTGGGCCCTTGGGGAACGCCTTTAACCCTAGGCACTGAGATGCAGGGCGCCCTTAGTGCCTGTACCAAGCCTAGATGAATGGGTGGGTTGCGGCAGGGAGGGTATCTGCCGTAAACCCTCTGCCAATAACTTGATCTGATGAGCTGACCCCAAGAGAAAAAAAAAAGCCTAAGGAAGAACATTGCGTATGCCTTGTCTAACTGTTTATAGCTGTAACAATTAAATAGACAGCTTCTTACAAAATATTTATCATTAAGACATAATATAATCTCAAGTTGTCTGATAGGTCAAGATCATGTTCTCCAGCTTATTAAAACCCCACTGCATGATCCACACCTGCATGAATTTAAATGTTTGGAACACTAAAGTGAGACGTCTTGTCAAAACTAGCAAGTCTAATAAATATTGAAATGATGTAAATTGAGACAACACAGTGCAATACAGTTCAAAATATGGATTGTTACTATACAAACCTGGAGAGTAAATATGTTTAAGGGTGAAACAGTTTGCATTCTGATATTTAGCATTTCCAATTTTGTAGATGGAAGCCCGGAGACCAGGATGCATGTAAAGTTTGTCCAAGACACTTCCAAGTTTTGGTATAAACCAGACATTTCCAGAGAGCAAGGTAAGGTTTTGGCATGTGTGTTTTTGTGTATTGGTTAAAGCATCTGTTATATCTATGTTTACATCATTCATATAACCAACGTGAAGAACTCTGCTGACCTCAGTGGCCATGTTTTGTAAGGTCATTATGAGGTCAGTTCCTGTGGACTACCGCAGGGTTTTTTCTCCTATGTTGACTTTTATTGGACTAGAGACAAATTGGTGGAGATAAGAGTAAAACGCAGGCACCTTCACTGATCCATATGTACTTGTTTATGCTTTGTGAACCTTTGCTGTACTTTTGCTGTACGCGTAGTAGGTATAGATTGTGTCTGTCACATTTACAGTAGACATAGATGTACAGTATACGTGGCTCCAAATCTAATCTCATTTGTAAGTAGATTAAGGAGGAATGGAGATCTGTTTCTTCTCAATGTAACCAGTCTGCCTGGAATTGTTTGTTGTGACAAATGGAATTAAAGCAGTGCTCGCTCTTGTTCTTGATCCTTTTCCCAGCTATTAATATCCTGAAAGAGCGTGAGCCAGGAGCCTTCATCATCCGAGACAGCCACTCCTTCAGGGGTGCTTATGGTCTGGCCATGAAGGTGGCCTCCCCACCTCCTACAGTGCAGCCACCTAAAAAAGGTATCTGACAGAGCAACCACCATACAGTAGCAATGTAAAGTAAAGTATTTGACACGCTGCCCTTAGGCCATACGATTCACTTACCTTCTATCAGCACACTCTTCAGAAAAGTGATATTGTGACACTGGTTATTCTGAAACTTTGGAAGCTTCTTCTTTAATCAATATGTCTCAAACAATTCTAGAAAGAGACTCTGATTGTTCTTTAACCTGTAATTTAGCTCTCAGCATCTGATCAACAGCCCCTGTCCACACACACTTAAATGTAATGCAGTGTTGGATTAGAATTGAATCTGAAGATGGCTTTCAGCACAGCTGCTCTGAGGTTCATGCATACCTGATATTCAGAAAGAATTAGAGGACACCCTTAAGGCTATTGTTGTAGACTTGAGCCAAGATAGCGCTTCACTTCCTAGGCATGTTTCTACAGAGGTTTCATGACTATTTGAGGAGCTGAACATTAATAGATCTTTTCTGGGAGAATTGCACATCTATGGTATTTATCAAAAACATACGTTTCGATAAAATTGGATTCTTCAGATAATTTATGAGCCTTTGTATGTTGTTTGGTTCAGTGTTGCGCAATATGTTGAACACCGTTTCACAAATATCTCAGAGAGGTTTTTATAGACTCTGTGTAGGAAAAAGATAAATATGATATTATCAGAACTACTGTAGCTGTTAATATTTTATTAAACAGTAGTACTTGATTGATTACTAAACAAACTGTAGTATTTAAATTCATTTGTTTGCAATGAATCATGTGGGTGTTTTAGGTGACATCACAAATGAGCTGGTTCGTCACTTCCTGATTGAGACAAGTCCAAAGGGCGTGAAGCTGAAGGGATGCCCCAATGAGCCCTACTTTGGTTAGTTCTTTGTTTTTTATTTACATCATAATATTCTGTGCAGATTGTTTTTTGTATCATTATGATTTTTTTTTTTTCATGAGGCTTCTCTAGTTCTCGGCTTAAGAATTCTAATTATAGCGCCATAATCAGTTAAAGCTCAGAGCATTTTAGCCATTATTTCTTTTGGTGTTTGTTATGTTCTTTTTTTAAATTTTTTATAAAAAATATATATAGGGCTCAGGATTGTGCAATATACAGTAGAGTGACATGCTTTTTTCAGCATAAAATCGGCAATATGATGGACTGATTTTTAGTTCATTTTAACCAACTATGCACACATGGCTGAGATAAAAAATTAAGAAATGAGTCACATACTGTAGTCAAAGAAATTGCATACATGCTGTATTGCCTCTTCTGTTTTAAGGGTTAAGTCACATAATGTGGTTTGAAAAGCTTGTCTCTAATTTAGTCTGATTGCTAGATTATGATATGGCTTTGTGAAGCCTGTCCCTTTTATCCCCGACGTATGTAGTTCCTTTAATGTCCTAAAATAGCAATAACATGGGCAGGACTGCTTATGTAAGCTATGAAATATCCTGTTAGGTGAGGCATTTCATAACATACAAGCCAAAACAGACATTACATAAGTGTATTTTTTATTATGAGTAAGAGAAAAAAAAGGTGGGACATGTGAGGTTAAGAGCAGGTGTTGGCGAAGGCTGGCAGTGCGTCTGAACTTTTCTCCTCCTCCTCCTCGGTCTTGGTCTGGGTTGAGGATCTGCCAAGTCTCACACATGCTAAGGCACGCCGTGTCCCGAATGCACATTTACTGTAGATCTGAGGCCCAGACAGGGTAGTCTCTCAAGTTGTTATTGATTTATTTTTTTTTACTGTTATTCAAACATGCATTAACATTTTTATGGAAAATAAATAAGTTTATAATTATCACTCATCAACACATTGTAAAATCTCTACGTACTACATTGACACATCCAGAGTTTATACAAGCCCAGCTGGACTACAGTATAATGAGTTCATTTAACAATGCAGACATTTCTGTGTGTATGCTACAGTTCCACCATTCTCGATTTACATGGGGAATAAAATATACGGATAAATGTTTTAAGAATGCACATTTTCACATTAAAAAAAGTACGAAATTTATGTTAGATTTCAAAAAGATTCAGTAAAGCTTGTTTTCTTCATATTTATATGTGTACGGTGATGAATCCATGTGAACACTGGCTTGGTGTAAAACTTCTAGTGCACAGGAACTCCTTCACCCTTTATAGAATGCCACGTTGTTGGCTTTAACTGAATCGTTAGTCTGCCACTGATTTATTTTTGGATCACGTTATTTCAGTTTACTATTATGAAAGAACAAAGTTTCATGAAACTCACGGCTACTGATACGATTTCGAGCCTATCAATTGATGTTTGCTTGAGTGATTTAGTGTTTTATGTGCTATTACAGTCTCACTAGCTCTCTCAGGGTATCGGCGTTGGTTTAAACACTTCTACTATCTAGTCAAGTGAATCAATTGGTATCTAACAGTGGCGGCTGGTGAAATTTTTCTTTATTGGGAGGCGCAAACAAAATTAAAATTAAACTTTTAATAATCGCCTGTAAATGGCCATAAGAAGTGCTGGAAAAGCACCGAGTGCACCATTTAGCTGGCTTCTACGTCAATCACTATTCAATACATTAACTAACAATTTGCTGACCGTTAATAAGACTCGTTGCGAATGGTCCAATCACATGAGCCCAAATATTTAAAAACAATATTGATTCACTAAGAATAAAAGTGGGAGGGTTGATTTGAAAATCCAATTAGAGCTCAGCCTCAAATCACATGCTTTTTAAAAATGTACGTTTGTCCGGCGCCCCGTGTACACGAACACAAATGAACGTTATACAGATTTTTTTTTATTGTAAATAAATTATATAAAGAAATACAGCGGAATATTGTGACTAAATCACCTTATTTCATTATTAAAATAAAGAATTATTAAAGTAACATGTTAAAGTAGTATTCTTCTCTGCCTAAATTTAAGGGGGTGGCGCCCCTGCGCCCCTTATTGACTAGCGGCTACTGGTATCTAACTTGATAGATGAGGCCCGATGCTAGTGAAAGGTGTGACAATGGGGTCTTTCTAACCATGTGCCAATTCTGTCATTCCACCTTGTTAGTGGGAAAGCCACTCAGCCTGGATTGCCTGTTTACATGATGTATTGCAAGGCATAAGTTCAAAATATAACCCAGTTATGGAGTTTGCCATGTAAAGCATGTTCATCTCTGATTTCTGCTCTCGTAAATATATTCACAAGTTTGCATGTGTCTGTATCCAGGCTGCCTCTCTGCATTAGTGTATCAGCACTCCATTACTCCGCTGGCTCTGCCCTGCAAATTGGTCATACCCACAAAAGGTAAGAGTTTGCCATATGTGCTCATGTTTGTATGCGTCAGTGTGTTTAAAATGATCTCAGACTCGCTGTCAGAATGAAGTATTCCCTCTGTGCCGGTGTAAACACCTCCTGAGGTGAATTTAGAGCTATCACAGCTGGTTCCCTCCTTCTGCCAACTTCTCCATGCCATGCAGGTGTGAGAGGAACATAGTGCTAGAGGTTACATGCTTCCCACTCCGACCATATTAAACAGTGTGTGAGAATGCAACAGAGTGTGAATTCCTTGCAGGAAAGTGAGAAGTCAGAGGTCATATCTGACAACAAGTACTCAATCAACAAGTACTTTCAGATTTATTTAAAATACAAAATACTTCCTAGCAATTTGCATTGTATTGGTATGTAAAAGATATGTACAGAAATACAGAAAATGAAAGAAGTTTAGCAATATATTATTGTATTTTTGTAGAAGTATTTATTAAATGCAGTTTTCCTGGGATAGGCATTGGATCCACATGACAATTAGAAGGATCAGTTGGTTACTCAATGAATTACTCAATGAATTACTCAATGAATTACTCAATGAATTAACACTCATGGTTGTGGTGCATTTTAAAGAAAATATCAATCATTGGGCCTTCAAAGGCTTTACCTTCTTTTTTTTGCATAGTTAATAAACAGTACAACGATCGGAGTACTTAGGAAAAAGTTTAGTATGCTGTATGGTCAAATGTTTGTGGACACCTGTCCATCACACCAATACTGTATATGGGGCTTCTGCAAAGTTTAGAGCACAAAACTGTGTAGGACGTCTTTGTATGCTGTAGCATTAAAATTTCCCTTCAGCAAAACTGGCCCCAAACCAACCGCAACATGACAATGCTCTGGCTTCATGCCAGACATCAGCTCCTGATGTTACTAATGGTTATGTGAGTGAATGTGAGAATCCCCACAGCCACACTCCAGATTCTAGTGGAAAGCCTCCCTAGAGGCGAAACAGGAGAATATACTGTAGTAACAGCAATTGGGGAATAAATCCGTGTTGGCATGTTCAAGCACATAAAGATGTTATGATCTGGTATTTAAATTTTGGACATATTCTGTATTGTACAGCACTGTACAATACTGTGCAAAGGTCTTGAGCCATCCCTCATTTCTTAATATTAGATTAAATAAAAATGGGAACAAATATTTCTCCCGCACCAAGCTGCCAAGTGCGCAAGACTTTTGCACAGTGCTGTACACCACCGACTTTTTATAAAGAGTAAAGGTAAATTTATACTTCTATACTCTTATCACCTGAAATAACCCGACAGACCGTATGTCCAGTTATAACTGTGTTTGTTTATTCTCTAAAATACCTTTTATTTTAAAGGTCACTGGGTAATTTTTTATATGTATCACCATATATTTTAACATTTTGTATTTTTGCCTCAGTGTTTATCTCTGTAACCTTTATAAGCCTTTAAAACACCATAACCGCATGTGGTGAAAAGTGTCAGCCACCTTATGTGGTCAGATCAAAAATCAGATCCCCCCCCCCGGAACCAGCTTTATCTGCTCAAGAGAAAAAATACACACATCCCTGTGTCTTCCATGCAAGTGACAAAGATTCTCATACATTTTCTTTTATTGTGTTTTGTAGACCCCAATGAGGAGATAACCGAGGTTGCCACTCCAGTGAACCCAGCTACAGAATTGCTCAAACAGGGTGCAGGTAAACAGTGGGTTTTATATACCATACTGCATTTGCCAACTATACAAATGTACACTATGTTGCCATATTTGTTCTTGTTTTTTTTCCATCAGTTATGATAAGTTCCATTTTTTTTTAAAGTTTATTTTATTATACATCCATTGTCCCTTATTCATCAAAGTTGCATAGAAACAACCTGCCATGCAATACTGGAAAGTTACTGGAAACAGCACCTCAGATTAAAGCCACCATGAAGGAGCGGACACATCTCGATATCAACTGTTCTAAAGAGATTATTGCATATTGTGGATTCCGTCAGCATTGTTTTACAGCGTAGAAAGAAATAAAAATCAGGAAATACCAACGTGTGCCCAAAATGTGGCTAGTAGTGTACAGGTGGTGGCAAACAATAATCAGGAAAAGTAGCAGATATACAGTATGCTGGGAGATGTAGAGTAGTTCTCAGCGGCCTTGTTTGTAGGCTGGAGTGTGTCCTGGATTGTGTAGTCTGGCACAAGTGCAGATTTGAGCACACAGTATGATGGGTAAACAAGCCTGTGTCTGATTCATGAAACTAATATAATAATATCAAAACAACTGACACTTTGAGTGTGATCCAAGTTTGGTTCCTGTGTAACATTCCAAACCAGATGTAAAAATATAACCTACTGGGAATGTTTTGATGGTACTAAGTACTATGTATTTTTAAGATTATTTAAAATGCAGCACAGACAAACGGTATCTTAAACGACCGTGAAATTTGTACAAATTGAAACTGTGCATAACTTTGATGAATAAGTTACATTATGATGACAAAATGACATGTACTGTACTAATTGTCCCAGGCATGTTGTCAACATAAATGGTACATATAGTACTATAGTATTCATTATTGGTATTTAATCTAGTGATAAGGCTAAAAGAGTGTCCAAAGTGACTGAGGACAATAATCAGCCCTGTATTAAATAAAAAAATTGAACTGCCTTGAAGAGGTTCATACAAAACATACTCTATACGCATAAAACTCTACGATTTACAGTATGTGAGGCAAACCAATCTCAATGTATTTACAATTGCACTCACTATAAGGAATATGCAGGGATCTTTTTTTTTTTTTGGCCTGTTCTTATATCACTTATGAACCAGTTGTTCTCGTTCATTCTGTTGTCACTCCTGTGTGACTATAGGGCAGAAGAGTCCTGTTGAATCCCATGGTAAACCCAATCACATTTTTTTCCCCTGTACTTTTCTGACTGATGCATCCCAGAGAGTTGTCTTTTGAGTTTTGTGCATGAGAGAGTGTAACACACACAGCCAGTGTCTGTATCAGTAACTCTACTATATTTGGTCTTTAAAACTCTCCACATCTGTTGTTTATCCTACTCAAGCTATCTCTTATGATGGTTCTTCAGAAAGTCTTTCTCTGCAGACAGATGCTAGACAGCATGCTTTGAGCTGACTGATGAATTGCACGGCATGACGATTCAAGATATAAACAAAGAGAAAATGTTCTTAAATACACTAACAGTTTGTTCCTGCTTCGAATTAAAGGCTGAACAGAGTTAACAGTTTAGTTCCAACTCTATCACAATCTATTGGCGTATATGACAATGCTGACTTTATCACAGTTGTTGTAGATTTGCTTGTACTTCACTGTCAATAGAGCTACAGTTACAGTAGGAACACATTATTACTGTTCTTCACTTGCTTAGGCAGTGCGTAACTGTTTTATCTGCTGCTTTTATTTACAGCTTGCAACGTTCTGTACATAAATTCAGTGGATATGGAGTCTTTGACCGGCCCACAGGCCATCGCCAAGGCGATCTCGGAGACCATGGCGTCCAACCCTGCAACCTCCGCCACGGTGGTCCACTTTAAGGTGTCGTCACAAGGCATCACCTTAACAGACAACCAGAGAAAGTGAGCTCACATTGAATTCATTTTTTCTAGAGAAGTTCAGTGTCATGTCAATGAGAAGAAATTCATTGTCAAAAATAATAACTGACTCAGCTGTAAGACTGTACGAGTTATAACAGGCACGTAGATGAGGTGAGAGAGCTACTGTAGGTGGTTTAAAGGACTCAAGTATATACAGTAAGTAAAAATTATCCAGGTGGCCTAGTGGTTAGCATAGTGACTTCAGGGTCAAGGGTTCGAGTCTCACTCTGGGTCTATGGGTGGAGTTTGCATGTTCCCCCTGTGCTGGGGTGACTGACATGTATCTCGAAAGTAAGTAGGAGTAAGGAGGAGCCGGAGTTAAACGGAGGTGCAGATACCTCCATTTGTATGAAGCAAAAGACGATAGGAGGTGAAGAGACATGGAAAAGAAATTAATATTAAAGATGATCCAAGAGTTTAATCCCTGTGGGACTACTATCAGAGAACAGTAATATACTGTAGGACACCATAGAAAAGTGAAAACAAGAGCAATATGCTGAGAAAAGAAGTTAACTCAACCTCATAATTTCATTGCATAATAAATCTGACACCATTCAAAATCACAGGCTTATCATGGAGATGTAAATGTAGATATGTATGTAAATGCAGGTCAATCAGGAAGGATTTCCCCTTTAATTTAATGAATTGATTTATTTCTGAAATATATACTATAGAAAAATATGTCTATGCATGCACATAATTGGAGAAATTCTATAACTGGAATTTGTAGCTGCACAGTTCTGAGTTGAACTGTCATTAAAACTGTTTAAAAAAAAGAAAAAGTGAAACCCAAATTTGATATCTAACCGTACCATTTTTACCAACAGACTTTTCTTCCGACGTCACTACCCCATCAACACAGTCACGTTCTGTGACCTTGATCCCCAAGAGAGAAAGTATGTACCCTTCAGAACCTTTAAACACACACGACAACTGAAGACAAAAAAAAACACTTTTCTAGCTTCTCTTTGTCTCTTAATAAATCTTTGTTATATTACAGCTGTTTATACAGATGTCATGTTGCAAATAAAACATGAGGCATGATCTCATCTTGTTTAATATCTCTCTCTTTCTAGGTGGAGTAAACCAGAAGGTGGCATTGCAAAGTAAGTCCCTCTGAATATTTATTATGGTTATTTATTTGAGATTTGGACTTGGCGCCAGCATAAATCAGTTTGACTTGTTTGTGCATACTGCACGCCTATAATCATTCGCTTAAATTAACTAAATAATCAGATTCTCTTGGGCTCTCGTTCTGTCTTCACTTGCTCTACTGAAACCAACCAGAACTACAACAATACACCCAGCTACTGATACTTGTTTTCAAATCAGGTCAATTTTTCTATTGTCATTTTAACCACATACAGTAGGTACAGTACATAGTGAACAAAACACTATTCCTCCAGGACCATGGTGCTACATAAAACAACACAGAACTTCTGTAAATGAGGGTGCTTTCACACCTCCTGGCTTTAGTCCATTTAAATCTAACTCTAGTCTCTAGTTGTTTTTTTCTTGGTTCGGTTCATTTCGCCTCGTGTGAACACACTCAGGTGCGGACCAAAACAACTGCATCAAGATCCGAATAAAAGAGGTGGCCTTGATCCAAATCATCTGGCGAACTCTTGTGCAGACCTTCTGCACAACCAAAACAGGACCGATGTACATTGGATCACGTTCTCACGTGCTTTGATGCTTGTATTTTTCTTTGCGTGAAAAGAAACTGAACCAAGGCGAAAACACTACAAGTTACACCAGAGCAAATGAACTAAGATGTGAAAGCACCCTTAAACTATAAACAAAAGACTACATAAAGTGGAAGCATGTGCAAACAGTGCAAGACAGTACAATTCCATTACGAAACCCAAGAACTTTGGGCACAGTAAAGCACAATGCGGTGCCAACAAGTACACAGCTCTAGGGTGAAATAAAGTCCAAAGAAAAAGAGATATTGCAATATAATACTAATGTGGTAAGTGTAAACATTACATGCTGGTTTCAGTGCTTCTTTCCTTCTTACTTTCTTTCTTTCTTTCTTTCTTTCTTTTCGCTTGCTTGTATTGGAGCATGTGTGTGCCATTATGGTTCCTTCTGCTTTGTCATAAAAGTGCCAGAGCATTGATGTACTGAGATAGCTGAGGCATGAAGAACAGATTACTACTTTGGGCAACGGATAAAAGCACATGATGTCAGGGATGCCAGTTTAACAGAGGGATGGTGGGTAACTTCAGGTCAAAAAAGAGGATCAAATACAATAACATACTGTATGAGGATGCCCTAGAAATTCTAAAATGAGTATAAACATATGCATGCTGTAGGACCAAGGCATTTAGATATACTGCTATTGAATTAGTTCTGATATTATCCCTATGCTGATCGTGCAGACAATTAGTATATATATTTTGTTGGTTTTCAAATGACCACCACTACTAAGAGTTTCATTATATGATGAGCTAGGACATATGAAGTATGAGAGGTGCATTGTGTTAGGGCTCTCCATAATCTGACAGAGAACCACTTGAAAGTTCTCTTCTCTTGTAAAAAATGTAGCTTTCACATGAACAAACATTCACGAAAGTGTTTAGTAAGTGTCATGGTTTCCATAAAGTGAACAGATGTGAGTACAGCTTGGGCTAAAAGTTTTGAGAATGACTCAAATATTAATTTTCACAAAGTCTGCTGGTTTAGTGTTCATCTGTCATGTGCCGTGCCAACAGTAAACATCCTAAGACCAGTCATGTGCGGGGTTGCTGCGCAGCCAAGAGAGTGGGCACACTCACAATTTTGCCTAAGAACACAGCCATGAATAAAGAATGGCACGAAAACATCCACCGAGAGCAACTTCTCCGAACCGTTCAAGAACAGTTTGGTGACGAGCAAGGCCATTTCCAGCATGATGGAGCGCCTTGCCATAAGGGAAAAAGGAAACCCGCCAGACCATAATCCGATTGATTATTGATACAAACTCCAAGCATTGATTATGTAAGAATGCGCCTCCATTCAGGATGTGGCACTGCATGAAAAGAGGTGTATCTGTACTAGGAAACTCCTGTATACACCACTGATTTCCGGAAGTATCTACAAGTACCACTGAGCGTATACATCAAATTC
>JAQQZT010000036.1:24372878-24384310 GCA_030068275.1 Clarias platycephalus | reverse complement strand
TTGTAGAATGTAGAAAATAAATCACTAAACAAAACCAAAGAAATTTGCAAGTGACCCCAAACTTTTGAACGGTAGTGCACATACATACATACGTAGTTAGATTGGTGTGTAGATACAGGAGATACATACATACATACATACATACATACACACACACACACACACACACACACACACACACACACACATACATACATACATACGAACGATGTAAATATGCCAAACAGAAACTCCCTGGGATCGCATGAAGAACGGATCAAACTCAACAAATGAACCCATTCTCCACCAGTTAATGCTGGGTAGTGTGATGATCAATCATTAGAGTGTGCATTTAGAAAGAGAAAAAACAAACAAGGTCCTGAAAGGGTATATGGTATGAGTGTTAGGGTATAAGTCCTAGCAGTGAGCACAGAACAGTCTTTATGGTAAGTCTGCAGTCTCCACTATTCATTGTACAACATTTTGGTGACATTTTTTTTTCTAAATCAAAAGGTAAGTCAAACCTATTTGGCGGAGGTGCAAGTATATCCAGTGCATCAGTAAGTGAGTCGTAATTGCACACAATTTATCAGGACCAAATCAGGTCCAAGTTTATCAGGTTCAAATCTGAGTTTTGAAACTTAACCAGCAAAATGCCCGATTTACCAAGAAGTCAATAATTAGGAAATGCTAAACCATGTGATGTGTTGAGGAACATGATTATTGCTTTTAGTTAATAATCTATGAAACCCCCTGTCACAATGAGCCATGTTGCCGCTATGTATGTATATTTTTGATAAATGCAGTAAGAACTTGTATAACTTGGCAGAAACAAAGTAGAAACTGGTAAGGATGTAGTATTGTCTCTCAAGATGTGCCGCTTCCTTTTTTTCTGGACATGTTCAGAAAAAAGGAAGGAAAGAATAGAGTAGTTTAAGCAAGATGCAGAAAGAACTTAATGAGGATGTACTGTAGGAATGATGGCATTGACAATGCTGTAACTAACATATCTTTGGCGCATCATTAACATACTACAAGCCTGGCACAGATGAGAAAAAATGGATGGCACTTTGTCCAAGTTGCGTTTGGGATGTCACTGCGCTGTTTCTACGTTAATGGAGTTCTCAAAATGACCTCTTCACACTTGTGCTATGACCATGGTAGGTCCATTCCATGTTGTAGAATACTGCGTTAAATATTCACACCACACCAAAACTTTGTGGTGAAAAGCCTTTTCTATGTCGCAGTATTTATATCAACTTGCCAGATGCAATGACTGGTAAGAGCTTGGAGCGAGATATGATCAGACATAGTAATAACCTGGATTTTGGATTATTGACATAAACTTATAGGAACATGCACGTCATTTGAGGTATACTTCTACTTTTACTTGAGGAATATTTTAGCTGGGATATCTCCACTTTTTTTCAAATGCAGGATTTGTGTACTTTGATTTTGCCTGCATACAGGTACTGTAGAGTGTGCTCAGTACTAAAGGTTATGTAATAAACCCATCTCGGAGAGCTGCTGCACTAGGTTGTTATTTACTGTAGCTGGACTAGGCCTGTGCCTTAGGGGAAAATAAGATTGTGGTTACTGTACAGACATTACTATTTTTATGCCAATCCAGAGTTGATCTCAAAATAAATTAAAAAAACTAGAGCTGACACTGCAACAGCACTCCAGAGGCTTTTCCCACCAGATTTGCGTGATAGGTTTGGCAATTGGAAAGCAAGTCTTTTTTCTACAAGTCAGCTGTAGTGTGGTGTCCTTCATCACATCTCAAATGATGACTACTGTAAGTCTGTGTTAATTTTGAGAAAAGTTTCTCTTCTGTATAATGTTGTGATGAATTGGCACATTTGAAAGTAAAACTGCATAAATAATAAATTTTGCTTAAAAATAATACTAGGTCCTGGGCCTCCGAGTGGCGCAGTGGTGCAGTGCTCGCCCTATCATCCGGAGATCGCTGGTTCGATCCCCGGGTGATGCTGTTACCTCTTACAGCCGGAGGTCTAGAGAGAGCTGATTGGCCGAGCTCTCTCAGGGGAGGGATGAGAGGTACTTTGTCCTCCCACATTAATCACGGCTCTACAGCCAATCAGGGGCGTCTGTGAGCTCGTGCAGACAGGCTAGTGCTTTCCTCCAAGTGCGTTACTCCGCCCCTAACAGTGCGTGAGTGTGATGCGGTCGGCTGGCGTCACGCTGTTCGGAGCAAACACGTGATAGTCTTCGGCCCTCCCGGCTGAATGGTAGTAGAAGCCTTAATGTGAGAGCCCCCGAGTGACGGGGAGGAACTGGACACGACTAAATTAGGGAGAAAATCAGGGAAAAATACAAAAAATAAAAATAAAAATACTAGGTCCTTCATCTTACTGGTCTTGAACTTCACGTAGCTCATCTCATTTATATTAATGATCAGGGACACCACAACAGTGTCATCAGCAGACTGGGTGATGGGGGTAGAGTTGGAAGTGGCCACACAGTCACGTTCCAAGGGAGCATGATAAACGACTGCTTACCATGCACTGACAATTTCAATCTTGGTGCCAAATTCATTGGTTCAATGTAGAAGGTGTGCCATGGCATCATCGGTTGAGGGATTTACACAGTATGTGAATTGTAGTTGATCCAGAGGGTTAAGTAATGAAGAGTTGATGAAGTGTCTGACCAGCCTTTCAAAACACTTCATCACAACTGGGGTTAGGTCTATTGCATAATTGGGGCAGGCAGGCAGGCTGGGATTTCTTTGCAACAGGAATGATGATTAACTGCTTAAAACAAGTGAGGATTACCAACTGTGCAGGAAAGAGGCTCAATATTTCTATTCACGCTGGTACTAGCTGGTCAGTACAGGGTCTGAGGACCCAACCTGAAATGTCACCTGGTCCTGCTGCCTTTTTGGGGTTCACTTACTTGAAAGCATTTTTAACCATTATGCTCCAAATGATGAATGAGTTTCCAATCCTCACATTCTCTACATGCATTCTTCCTTCAGTACTATATGAAGAAATTGGTGGCATGGTCTGATTTCCCAAACTGTGAATGAGACTGGAATGTAGAAACAGTCCAGGATCTTTTCTCCACGATGGACAAGTGATGTGCTGTGTAAGTATAACCCTGTGCATTTGAGGTTGGCACTGTTAAAATGCCACTGGCACAATGACTGCAGCATCCCACTGATGAGTCTGGTGTATTTCTCATAAGGCAGTGTCCATGTCTGCCTGAAGGGGAATACAAACAAAAGTGCTGACCATGACTAAGGTAAATTCCCAAGGTAAAAAGGTTGGCCTTTCATAGCCAGATTTGGTATACAGGAGAGTGTGAGAGGTTCAATGCCCCCTCCCCCCCTCCCCAGCCTCTCTGAATCCACTGTCCTGTCCATGCGGTAAACCAAGAAGACCCAGATGCCATGCCGTGCTAGATGCCGTGGTCTGGTACTCAAGCATGTCTGGGTGAAGTGGAGAGGGTGCAGTCTTGACTTTGCCTTTGAAACTTATCCCAGTCTCTGATACTGTCTAGGTTGTTTTCGAGAGACTGAACATTGTCTAGCAGGATCCTAAGCCAGGGTATAAAATGTGCACAAGCCCTCAGCCTGTTCATGATGCTGGCTCAATTCCCTAGGGGCTGTAGCTTCCCAGCATTGATCCAGCGTTGAAAACATAAAAGATGTTTTTTTATAAGTTCAGCCTTTATTCGTCACACATACATTACTGCACAGTGAAATTCTTTATTCTTCACATATCCCAGCTTCTTGTTAGTAGGCAGGGGTCAGAGCGCAGGGTCAGCCATTTTACGGCGCCCCTGGAGCAGACAGGGTTAAGGGCATTGCTCAAGGGCCCAACCTGTCTGAGGAAGACTATACAAGTTAAGAGCATACAAATAGAAATTGATTGAGAATATACTCGATACAGGCTCGATTCCCGTCTCTGTGTGCATGGAGTTTGCATGTTCTACCCGTGTTTGGTGGGTTTCCTTCGGGTACTCCGGGTTCCTCTCACAGTCCGAAGACATGTAGGTTAGGTTGATTGATGTTCCCAAATTGCCCATAGGGTGTGGATAAGTGTGTGAGTGTGTGTATGTGTGTGTGCCCAGCGATGGATTGGCACCCTGTCCAGGATATACCCCGCCTTGTGCCCTAAGCCTTCTTGGATAGGCTCCAGGTCCCCGCGACCCTGAATACAGGATAAAGCGGTATAGAAGATGAGTGAGTGAGTGATAATATACTAACCATTAATTGAATGTTATGCCCCAGTCTAGGTCGGGTCGTAACAGGAAAGAAAAGAAGGAGGGAAAAGTGAAAAAATTAATAAAAAGGGGTGAGATCAATAATGTGTTTGCTTAGTGGTTATTTACAACAGCAAGCAAGCAAAACATAAGATGAATGAATGACAATCTATAAAGTGTCTATAGACGATCTAATGAGCATTAACAAAAATAAATGAAAATTGTTTTAATCAACAGATGGTTGATGACAGTCACGCAGGATGTTGATACTTTACAGAGGATTTTTAAAAATCATTATCATTCATTATCCATTTATTCATAGATTTCTACTCAGTAATAACTTTATCCTGGTCAGGGTCTCAATGAACCTGGATTCTATCCTGGAAACATTGGCTGTGATGTGGAAAGACATTCTGGCTTCACACGCAAACACACACACACAAATGCTCTTGCCCATGATCCCACCAATTTTGCAACTTTGCAATTTATATAATAGTATTCTTAAAATATATGTCCAACAAATTCCAGATTTGGATTCCAGCTATCCAACATTGTTGGACCCTGATTGTGTAGTAATAGTATTCACAGTGTCTTATTTTAGCCACTAATCATGCTGAAAGTCATGTAACTCCTGTGGGTTAATTTCTTTCTCGTAATTCTCGTAAAGCACACCAGGTTCTGAAATCCACACTTGCTTAATCATGTATCAGCACCCACTTTGTCTGTTAAACTCATTCTGAAGTATGAAAGCCCAATGTGCTGCCAGTAGACCACACCGAATATATTTGCGGCTTAAAAATAGACTCTGAAACATGTCTGGATCCACATGATGTACTAGCCAAATCGCTTTGTCTAAATATTAGTTTAATGTTAGTACAAATGCATTTAGATTTTGTTTTACTTAAAAAAAAAAAAACTCATGTTTTGAAATTGAATATTTTGATTAATTCTATATTTTCCTTCAGCTTGTAATGCATTGATAAACATTGCACAAATTCTTGACTTTTTTTTTTTGGTGAATCATTGCAGCGTGCAAAGCTCTTGATCTTGGGAAGTCAACACCTTGTGTTCTATGAAAAAGACAGGAAACTATTTAGTAAAGAGAAAAGCACAACAGAGGTAAATTGTGCCAGCATGTCTTGCCAGTGAAATAAAAAATAATAATAATGAAAAAATCCAAAAGTACCCCAGCCAACACATTTCTGTTCACAGGACACGACCTACACACAAACTGACCGCAATTACATAAAATGGCTGTGTTCGCTTCATCTTCATAATTTCCAATGAAGTTGTAATTCCCGGTTGAGTAAGTGTCAGCATTAAGGAGGCTGAGAGGAAATGGACAACGCCTTGTGCTATTTAAAGACCAAAGTATTCCAGGGCCTTTTCAAATTGTGCCTTCTTTACCATGCCAAGCGTTTACCAAAAGTCCCCAGAGCAGCCACCTGATACCAGACCATGCCAGCCCTTTCACTTAAATGAGACAAACACCAGTCCATGTTGCACTGGTGCTTTTAAAAGCAAACATGCACAATCAGCGTAAATGAGAGTGAATTCTGATTCAATGTGTGGTGCTATAAATAAAATAAGCTGCCAGGAAAAATATGGACAGACTTCAGTCATAATGTATAACAGACTCAAATAGTGTTGCTGTGTTAACCAAAAAACACAGCCCTTTTCTGGGTTGTTCAACTGCAATTTTTAATAATCCAATGGATTCTAAGCAGTAAAATATTAACATGTCGTTTTTTTTTAAACATGCAACAGAGTGCAGTGATGTTAATAATCAATCATGCTTAACAATATTACACTGCCTGGTCAAAAAACGTTGTACACTTTAATATTTGCTGGCTTGCTTTTAGCGGCTTTTAGCGACTTTAGCATCTATTAAAGCACACATTGACCATGCAATTGTTTTGACAACCTTACAGTATGTAACCGCCCCCAATGGGTCAGTTAACCATAGACAGGGATTTGAGATTATTATTATCTTTATATTTTTTGTTTTGATGAAGTAGTTAGAATTTCATACATATCCAAATGTATATTGTAATTATTTAGCTCTTATAGTTTAGTATGTATGCGTAAATTTCTTTACACACCAGAGGAATTTATTTATTTATTTATTTATTTATTTATTTTTTGCATGTCAATAATATTTTTCCAACTAATAACTTCCAAATAGAACATAGAACATCAATGACAAATTTTTCCTATTCAAAAACAATCATGTTGATTTGACCAATGGCAGTGCAGGTTGATGGAACATCACTTTAACATTCAACATAGCAGAACCTCTGATTAACTTGCTTTCAGCTAAGGCAGTTCTTAACAATAAAAAATACAAAAGTTACAAAGACAATAAGTACAAGGACAACGTGTCCTTGGTTTTTTTTGCATAGGGTGCATCCATGTTTATGTTGAAAAGTTTTAACTTTTTTGGACTATTTATTCATGTCATTTCTGTTACGTAAAGACCTTTAGTTCTTATGACCTATTCACTCTCACCCTCACTCACTCATCGCCTATACCTCTTAATCCTGTATACAGTGTCGGTGGGGCCTGAAGCCCATTCCAGGAAACTAAGTGCACAAGGCAGGGTACACTCTGGATGGGGTGCCAATTCATGCAATTTGGGAATGCCAATTAGCCTAATCCGCATGTCTTTTGACTGTGGCAGGAAACCGGAGTACCTGGAGGAAACCCACCAAGCTTGGGGAGAACTCCATGAAAACTCCCTGCGCACAGAGGAGGTAGTTTAACCTGGCTGGGAATTGATCCTGGAAGACTGTACATATTTAAAGAATGAGCCTTAGATTTGAATAACAGTTGGATTGTAACTTTTATAAATCTGTTCTTCAAGGATCAGAGAAGTGTAATTAAAAGTTGTGACTCACCATGGTTCAAAATTACAGCAACAAGTCATGAAACACAACATTCCCCATGCCAAGCATGTGTTAAGCCAGGAAACCCTTGTGTATTGAAGAACAGGTGGGACGGACCTTAAATGGGACACCAGTCCATCACAAGGTTTCATGATGGATTTAAAGCCTGACTCTTTATAACACAAACTGACTTCGACATTCTGTAACGATTTCCTGTACAAAAATAACATTTCTAAATTACGATTTTTAGTTTAATTATCTCCAGAACTTTGCCATCCATCACCATTCACAATCATAGGATCGTGCAGAAGCACCACACAACCATAACTATGACCATAGAAATGAATCCATATAATTCTATTGGATTTATGTTGTGTGCATGAGTGGAAATGGTCATAGTGTTTTGGACTGTGTTATGTTTGTGGCAGTTCTGAAAGAAAAAAACAGGTCCTGTGTCCAGAGTTTTGTCTCACACTGGTAGACTAAATGATCTGTGGTGTTTTTGGCGAGCACTGCTAGTGAGAGGGCTTTAATGGCTGCCTCCACTGGGCACACAGTGCTTGTGTTCTGCATGAGCTCTGGCCAACTGCTCACCACTGCCTCCTCCATTACCCATGTTTGGGATATTTTTCTCTGTTCTGGCACAGGTGGTTCATATTTAGAGGTGAGAGCACTATATATAGCTTTCAAAAACATAACCCAGGTGTGTTATTTTCCTAGAAAACAAAGAGTCTAATATAGAGCCAGACAGAGCCTGCTCCACTTTGCTGGGCTTGGTTGATGAACAGGAAAGATAGAAACAAGCGATATTTGGAGCAGACTCGTTTATCAGAAGGGATCCGGCACATGACAATTTTACATGGCCATTGCTGGGTTTATATGGATTTACATAGGTATGAAGAGCTAAAATATATCACTAGCATGCTCACATTTTTAATGTATGATTAATCTGTTGATGATGATGATGATGATGATTATTCTTTAAAAAAAAATTACTTAATAGCTATAGTATGTTCTATAGTCAGAAAAATAAAAATGGTACCTTTTGCAAAAAATTTTATTGAAATGTTTGGTCAAGTTTGGTGTAATGCACATCCCAGTGCTGTAACTATATGTAGTGTCTGCTCCTGGATCCCACTTCCTGCTCCACACACATCAGCCAGTTTGTGTGATTGTAAAAACATTTTTAGGACTAATTACTTTAGACAAATTTTAGGCAACGGTTTTAGAAGCAGGAACACAGGTGTTGAAAACTGATGAAATGATAAAGTCAGGCACAGAGCTACTATACAACACTCTTTTATTCTGAATGAGATCCCAGTCTATATTGGCTAACACAACATGTTGCATCACAAACACAAAAAAGTAAAATAATGATACACACATTTCATTACTCTAATGCACCTTTCTAGGAAACCTTTCTCACTATGCATTAATATGCTGATCAGCAGTGTTGGGGGACGCTACTAATACTATACTAAGTAACTAATTACAGTACAAAATTACTGTCATTAAAAAGTAATCAGTTACATTACAGCATTACTTTCTGATGAAAGTAACTAGTTCGAGGACTTTTCTATTGCAGAAATGAAAACTCCTTTGTGATTCCTCATGCATGTTGATTTAGTCAAGACTTCAGTCAATTATTCTACTATCATCACTCAGCGAAGTTTGGCTCACAATCTGTTAACTACTAATACCCCTCTCTCACCTGCGCGGTGGCCGTAAGTACGGTTCATCATGATCCACTGTGTATTTTGGCGCTGTGATTACGTTTCCATCATTCCATGCGTCGGTCCTCGCAGACCGTGCAGAACTTTGCGAAACGTCAGACGGTCACTTGCGGCAGCTTACAGTGCCTAACACCGCTTCTCAAATTGCAGAGGTGAGATAGGGGTACAGTATAACATTTTTGGAAATATAACTAAATAACTGAGTACTTACTGTAAATGGCGGACCTAATGTGTTAGATTACTCGTTACATCAAAAAAGTAAGTTGTAATGCATTACACCCAACACTGCTGAACAGCCACTACACTAACACCACCACCAGTTAACACTGAATAACACTGATTATTAATTACATACCTTTAAACTGGTGACGGCAGCACAAACACTAAAGGCTCATTTATGCCTGTGGGAACTAAAGGCCAGCCCGTCCAGGCTGATCCCCCAGAGAAACTAATGGAGCACAAATTGCTGAAAAAAATCACTGCTGGCCACGATATATAAAAGTACAGTATCAGAACATCCAGTGCATCACCGCCTGCCACATACTGTATGGGGCTCTGCAAGCAAAGAGTTCAAGGTTGTTGATCTGGCCTCCAAATTCCCCAGATCTCAATCTGACCAAGCATCAGTGGAATGCGACAGAAACATGCCCAATCCATGGAGGCCTCACCCCGCCGCCCGCAGCACCCAAAGGATCTAACGTCCACACAATATGGGCTTAGTGTTTTGGGTTTTAATGTTATGGCTATTCAGTGTATATTGCATTAACAACTACCTTTTTTTTTAGCTTAATGAAATAGCATGGTTGCTTAGTGGTTAGCGCTGTGCCCTTGCACATCGAGGGTCAGGATTCAAATCCCGGCCTGGTTCGATTTCCGCCTCTGTGTGCATGAAGTTTGCATGTTCTCCCCATGCTTGGTGGGTTTCCTCCGAGTACTAAGGTATCTCCAACAGCCCAAAGACATTAGGCTAATGTCCCCCGCCTTGTGCCCTAAGTCTACTGGGATGAGCTCTTGACCCTGTACACAGGACAAAGCGGTATAGATGATGAGTACGTGAGAGTAAGTGAGTTTTTGGGCAACCAAAATGTGGCCAAATAAACAAGAGCTTTCATTTGACTTGTAGGCCAAATAATGTATTTATGGTTCGTTTATTCTTGTATGATGCATGGCCTCTAATAACGTGTTTCTTGTAAGAACTGCAAACCAATCCTCAGTAATTCACTAATGTAGAAAATGTATGTAAATTAGCTTCAACCCACAAGACTACTTATAGCATCATGTATTCTGTAGTTTGTGAATGTTTAAAACTATCTGTTTCTCTATGTAAACCCAAACGTTTTACAGGACAGGTGCTGCAGACACTGCTTCCCTCGTGTACCTACAGTATTTTTAATTTCAGTTATTTTAATCTCTTTCAAATATTTGGTATTATTCCTTGGGAACTGCAGCAATGAACAGTAAAACAACATGTGTTCAAGAATTCCGGCAAGCTGCTTTTGGTCAGAGGAAACATTTCGGAAATGCTGCACCGGCCACAGAGGGCATTCCGCTGGTAGTCTTTGGAAGATGATTCTCAGAGGTTATTCACTTTGTCCGACCACACCACTTTGCCCACTTCCACCATCTACGTACCTCTAAGGGTTTAGTTAATGCTAACAGCTTGACAGCGGTGAACAGAATCAGCTTGTGCATGCCTGAGCCGGGGTCCATCAAAAGTGATTTCTCTCCCGTTGGCCACGTTACAGGAGTCTGACAGAGATGGGGCTCTGTTAGAGCAACAGAGGCACTTTTCAGGAAATTTGCTCTCCCTCTGTTCCTAGAGAATAGATGTCGGGTTGGATTTTATTGCAGGGTGCAGCCCTCACCAGGCTGGCGTCAGGATCCCATGTCAGCCACATGCCTGATCTTGATCCAGAAAGCTGAAAATATGTATTTTTATTTCGTTGCTGCTCGCTCTCTCTGCAATAAATTCATAACTATTTCTTCCACTTAAGTTTATGTACCCTGTACAAGAGTGATCATCGCATGCTGCGATCATTTTATTTGACCTGTAAATAATGTTGTACTGTCCACTATGCAAAACTATCCAAAATACTGATTAAATACTTTAGAAAATAAATATGAAAGGCTTTTTTTTTTTTTTTGTCTCATTGGTAATGGTAGAGTGAGGACTCGCTGCAGTATTGAGTTGTGCTTGTGACAGATCTGCTGACTGCTGTCTGGAATCGCTGTAGTCAGAAGGGTGTTTTGAACCCTACTCAGACAAGCTATCCCACCCTGTCTAATTCACGGCAGTAAAGCTTTCATATTTGCTTGAAAGGAGCAGCATTACATTACATAGAGCTTAAAAGACCTTCATTTTTTTTTATTTAAAAAAAAAAAAAACATGAATAACATTGAGTGTCAATATGGAGAGGATTGTTTAAATATCTTACCACTTTATTCTCTCTAGTTATGATCTTGCTAACGAAAATAAAAAGTAAACAGACTTGTCTGTGGTGTTAATATTGTCTGTAAATGCATCTAGAGTGCATGTGTTTGTGGGCAGGTTTTTATATGTTGTTAGGGATCTGATGGTCTCCACAAGCGTATGAATATCAGTTTGGTT
>JAQQZT010000036.1:24325967-24340448 GCA_030068275.1 Clarias platycephalus | reverse complement strand
TTTTTACAACATTATTGTTGAAATACACAGTCCTGAAAAAGGGGCGTTTCTTTTTTTGCTGAGTATATATATATAAATTATATGCTAATAAACTACTGCTGATAATGTGTATATATCTAATCTTAAATTGTTCATTAGTTTCACTTACTGTATGAGCTCGACATCTAAAACCCAACCTGGGTACACAAGACACCCAAATTTTCTTAAAACTCTATTGAACGATGTAAGGAAAGATTTAGGCTTTCTCTTGTATGCCCTGCAGTGTAATATTAGACCCTAATCAATAGGTGGTTTTATTTAATTCTATTCAATTTGTAGAGTGTAATGGATGCCACCAACTTTTTATGTGTATATGCAAGATAATCGAAGGCAAGTGTGGGGCAGGGTACAATACAAAATACTAGGTCGACTTCTGGGATGCAATGCCTCAGGCTGGTCAAAGACTGTTTTTGTATATTGGTTTAAACATCATGAGTCCTTGTTACCTTGACATTGAAACAAAATGGGGACATACTACAGAGTTTTTTTTTTATTGTAGTTTACAGTCAGTTTATTGCTAATAATATACTTTATAACATAAAATATTGTATTAAAGTGGAGAATAACGTAAAATGCAATCATTTCCATCATATTTGGACCCATCAGTATGAATCAGTAATATATAATCAGTCCAGAAATGTACCCAGGAAAACGATCAGTGATTGCTTTGTGGTCTGTTAAATTACTAGTTTCTAACTTTTGCATAAATATGGTCATGTATGTAGAAGATGAACTTTACACTCCAAATCAAAACTTATTTATATTGGATTAGTGCAAGTTTCACAAATCGCTGACAAGGCAAGTTTTTTTGCAGTCAAACTGAAAAGAAATGCAGCAAAATACAGGCAAAATAATTAAACTTTCCCTAAAAAAAAGCCACATCTAGGCCAAAGGCCAAAATTATAATATTTACAATGTAATGAAGCACATGTTTTATTTTTTCATTTTTTCATCTCTATCCCACAACCACAGTAATATCTGTAATCTCTAGGTCCATGGCCCTGACCACAAAAAGACATATGCTGCAGCTGTCCAAAATGAACACACTTTCAAAGATTCCCAAGGAGGAATATATTCTTTGTAAACAAATGTTTGGAAAAATAATCTCTCCTTTTCATGTGTTCTGCATTGCTTTATTGTTCATCCAATTTCTCTCTCTCTCTCTCTCTCTCTCTCTCTCTCTCTCTCTCTGTTGGTTCATGAGCTGGTCGTCATTGGGGTTGGGTGGTAGGGGAGATCTGACGTCCAAACTGAGAGCAAGTTTCATGCGAAGGGAAGTGACTCAGCCCAGTCCCAGGATTCCTGGCTTTAGACACCGAAGCATGATGTCATAGTGTTACATTTCTGAGGGTTACTAAGCATTGGGGTTTTTATATATAAGGGGGGTGGTGGTGTTTTTTTTTTTTTTTTGAGACGTGTAACGTGTACATGATCACTAAACCTTAGAAACTGCAATATGGTCACAATATAAGCATTTCTTATAGAAATATAAATGAAAGTGGAAAAGAGAGACTGCTGAAACATTGTTTAAAAAAAAAATCACTGAAAATTAACAGTCATGTTTATCAACTCCGAGCCTTTTCAAATTAGCCAAATTAGCGTATGAAGAATGAATTTATTCATACGCCATGCACTGGAGCATGGACCTGGAGCACTGCAACTCTGGACAGGAAATCCGGAGTTTGTGTACATTTACATACTAATGTAAACCTTCATTGGCCTACAAAGACCTTTAAGCATTAAACTAAAAGATTCATAAATTAAACCCAGTGCCTTTCTGTATCAAGCATTTCCCAGATTGCAGATGGCCAATCGTTGCTTGCTATAAGAAACAAATACCAGGCCTGACGACACAGAACAGAAATATCAGGCGTTCGTTCTATAGATGCGACATTTACAGTCTGTATTACAATTTTTAGAAATTAATGATGGATACATATTCACAGATGTTGATTAATTCCTGTGTGAAAACATCTGTGCATATACAAAGCCACTCCTAATTCACTGAAGACCATAAGACTTTTAAAAAGCAGAATCTTTTTAAAAGGTGCATTACAATAAAAAGCAGACTGCTTCCAAGTCCTGACACATTAAAGCTGTAGCTCTTTAATTCCACCATTACTCTGTAAAATCACACACACACACTTTTTTCCCTTCTCTCCTCCCTTTTTACCTCTCTTCCTTTCCCTGTTGTATAAGAATACTGTTGCCAGGCAGATGTCTTTATGCGTTTCAGGCTGCGTCTTATGCAGCAAACTAACAACAGACTGTCTTTGTTCCCATGTCCTCTTAGGGAAACCTGCAACACTCACCATGACACTAAGAAATCTCCATATTCACATTTTACCCCAGCAAAACCACAATAATTTAAGAAGAATTGCACTAACAACAGTTAAAGTAGGAAAACACATATCTGTGTATGTGTTTTTTGATTCATGTTCCAGGGTGTAATCTCCATGCTTTGTAGGCATAATGATGCCAGATTGTTATGACAATTTTGTTAAAACACACACACACACAGATTTTATTGTGGCAAATTAAACTTATCATTATAAAGGTGGAGTTGAGACTTGCATCATGCACACATGTTAAAAGTAAGATTGTCATTTTAGATAAGCTTTAAAAGATTTTTTATTTAAAATATATCAGAACTAATTTACCTAATGGGTGAAATGTTGCCAAAGGCAGTCAAATGATAGGAATATAAGGAATCTACTTCAGAATGATCAGTTTCTCTTGTTAATCCATATTAATGCAATTTATTTAATAAGGGGCATACGATACCAGATCAAGCCTACAGTCTGATGCCGTGCACATATGAAAATAAAACCAACCAAACAAGTCTCCACACACTTAAACATCTGTTTACATGTAAGATCAGCAGATTTGACATTCCTTTTAAGTCACTATGTCTTAGCAAATTGTTGCAGTTTCTTTTAAGACATACTGTCTCACGTATAGGCAGGATTTGCTTTCATGTGGAACCAAAAAGACCATCCCATTTTAGTACTGCCTGAATGACTTCCATGTGTGCCGTGTATCATGACAGCACACCAACAGTCTTAGAGGATGTCTTTGAAGTTAGTAGATTTCTTGGGAGGGGTGGAAACAGAAGAATGGCCTGATGTATATGCCATTGCTTGACTATTTCAACCCATTACTATCAGTCAGGGTCATTTCATTTAGTGGAAAAAAAAAACCCTAGAGCATTTATATTAGCACAAAAAGGCTGCTCTTAAATCTAAGTTGTAGAATTACAGTTAAGTCCAAGTTTTCATTCTGGATGTGTGTTAAACGCCACAAAGGCAGTCATTTTAATGTGCTGACAATCACATATCACTACAATTTCTTTATCATATTACAGCTTGGCATGTGGAGTGGAAAAGTACACAATACTGTAGCTCACTCATTCACGAATCGACCTATGACGCTTTATCCTGTATACACCCAGGAGACTTAGGGCACAAGGTGGGGTACACAATGGATGGGGTGCCAATCCATTGCACACAGACACATGCTAATTCATGCTAATTTTGGGAACGATAGTTAGCCTAATGTGCATGTCTTTGGACTGTGGGAGAAAACCGAAGTATCCAGAGGAAACCCACCAAATATGGGGAGAACATGCACACAAACCCTGAGGTGCAAACCCGGACCCTGGAGGTGCAAGGCAACACTGCTAACCACTAAGCCATCATGCTGCCATTTTAAATTAAGTCTAGAAATAAAGTATAGTTTATCACCAAGGGTAAAAATAGTGTAAAGTTCTTAACAGTACTACAGTATGTAGACAAAAGGACAGGAGAAGGAGAATAAAGCATGAGGGCGGAAACAGTCGTGTACATTTTTAGAAGTTTGTCTTTACTGCAATAGACCTGGCTTGACGTTCGAAATTCACTTGACATTTAAAGTTTTGTACAATCAGCTACCTAACTGTCCTGGGATTGAATTCCAAATAGTGTTAATTGGAAAGCTAGTGTGCTATGTAGTTTGTACAATTCCTTGTTCCACACATCATGTAATGCCCTTGCACAGGGGTTAGAGTTCGATTTGGGATTCAGCTTTGTATTAGAAGCTAGTTTGATTTGAAACTCACGTTACCTGTCAACAAAGCAGTGAGGTGAGTCATGAACCTGTCAGCATGTTGCAGGAAACTTGCACTCACGTTAACTAGCAGTAATGAGGGATTGAAACACAACACGGATGGTTCAGAGGCAATTTGGAACGACTAATAAGCAATTACTATGGAGACACAGTGTTGTTTAAGATGACATAATTTTACCAGATGTGTTTTCTTACTGAAAGTCCTTCCGTGACTGGCTTGTGGATTTTGGCACGCAGCTGCTCTCCCCTCTTTCCATTACTGTGTACTGCACTTCATTCCTTTAATGGTATTATTATTAGTAGTAGTAGTAGTATTACTACTTCTAATATGACTTCTACAGAAAATTATTCATACTATTTTCAGGTGATCAAAGATGTTAAGTTCAGCCTTTATTTGTCACATATACATTACAGCACAGTGAAATTCTTACTTCACATATAACTGGGGTCAGAGCTCAGGGTCAGCCATGATGCAGCACCCGTGGGGCAGATAGGGTTAAGGGCCTTGGTCAAGGGCCCAACAGTGGCAACCTGGTGGAGCTGGGGCTCAAACCGCCGACCTTCCGATCAGTAACTCAGTGCCTTAGCCCTCTGAGCTACCACTGCCCCAGATGTTTCAACCATCCAGGTCTAGGAGTCAGCAGTGATATCTGGGTGGGAGGAATGACATTACTGCCTCACTTGTCAATCAAAGCAAAACTAACCAATCCTGGGTGTCTGTAAGAATGTATACAAAAGAGTGCAATTAGTGCTTTTCTCAATGTTCTGGTTCCCTGAAATGTAGAAAATATTTAGTTGGCTGACATCAAGTGTCACTATGGGAAACAAAAAGGTCCACTGTATGAATATTGGTGGGGGTGTTTATGAAAACATTGTTACTGTAATTCATTTCGAATAGGCATATCAAAACCATGCCAAAACATTTGCACTGGCTAAAACACAAAGCTTGCCCTACTTGAATTTGTTTGTCTTAATCAAGAAACAGGTATGTCTAACACCAATGTCTGGTGGATTAATCCACCCGATTTTTGCTTTTGTCTTACCTGATGAAAAGGACACCTTTATTATTGTTATGCAGCATACAGCATTCTTGACTTCACATGTCTCAGCTTGGAAGAAGTCTGTGGTCAGATCACCTGACCAGCCATTGCATGAAACACCTGGACCAACTTTGCACAAGGGAACAAAAGTGGGACTGGGAATTTAACCCTTATCCTCCTGAGCTGCCACTATTGATATGACTTACAGACATCACATGCATGCATATACCCCAGGACTAATCCCAAGTATGGCCAGAGGATTTGCTTAAGGGCACATTGCTATGATCAAGCTATGATCCTATTGCAGCCAAATTGCTTGGACGTAAGTGTAGGCATTAGATTTTCCTCTGGCTCAATCACTTTAAGACTGGAACACTTCATAGACTTCATGGATTATGGACTGAAAAATAATGTCATACATTTTCTTGCAATGTACAGAATATGCTACAGAAATGTCTGGTTATTTTCTTGACATGGCTGAGAGGAAGATGTCGCCAAGTGTTCGGGAGTAACAAACTATAGTACTGTATATTTGCAGGAATTTGTGAAAGAGTGTGAAAGATTGGGTTTTACATATAAAAGAAGGAAAATTTCCTTATACACTGGTGGCCGAAAGTATTACAACATATGCAACACATTATGGTTCTCCCTGTGAACAAAGCACATGATGTCACTAATTAGTTCTAGCCTATCTAACTGAAGAGTTGCCTTAATTACAATCAGCTGGTTTAGTTAATGGATGGAACAAATATGTGGCAAGACTTTTTCTTTTTAAAGCCAGGGTGTCCACGTCTGCTCTAAAACTATGAGTCCTGCAGGTTTTGAAGAATAAAACATGTCATGTTAATATTGATTGTTTAGTGCATAAAATATATTTTTTCATATAAAAATGAGAATTCCATTAAAACAATGAATTTCACTTCTGTCTCAATACATTTCGCCACCAGTATAAAGAGAGAATGTCTGCCATTCTGCTGTGAATCAACTGGGTAAGATGCTGCGTAGCAAAATATTTGATTTGTCAGCTCAAAACTTTCACTTTTTACAGCACTTCTAATGGTTTCATCTGGTTAGAATTGTAAATTAGTGGTGTACTAATTCATGGTGAATGCCACTGAACAGTTAAATTGTCATTACAACCATGTGTGCACACCTCCTGTGAATTACTTAAAACTTGACTCTTTCAAATCCTCTAGTGTTTTGAATGACTGATGATGCGGTTCAGCTGTAGTTCATGAGAACACAAGCAGGAACTATTTCACATCCACAAAAAAGAAACAAACAACACGATTATAAAATCTTACTAAACAACTCAGACATAGTGGTCAGTAAAATGGTTTCTATTAAACTATGGCTGTGGTTGATTCTAAAGGGATTATGACGAAGCTCCATTGCGTCTGAAGGATCCACTCTTCACAATGGAGACCTCAAAAGGGTCTCCCCACATAGGGGTCAAAAGTAACAGCCATTTGGAACACCCTTGAATGAGTTTATAAAGCTAAAACTGTTGGTTTGTTGTGGCACCATCACTGACGCTCCTGTAAACTAGAGCAATTATCACAGTTTAATAATGAACAGATGAAAAAAGCATCAACAACTCAACAAAAAAATTCCCAAGCTGCCACTAGTTATATTTACAAGCAGCTGTTCTGATTTTGAAACGTGACATTTATTTATCATCAGTACTCAGGAAACACTAGGCGTCGACTAATTCTACATAATAACCTAGAAGATGACTAAATCTAGGTCAAACTGAGTTGTTCTGTCTGTCTGACTTTGTCTTTTGATGTGATTTTTTAAATTTACATCTCCGAACAGTAAGGGATAAGAACACAGAAAAAAAATTAATTGGGGTCTAAAAGATGTCCATAAAACACCAACACTGGACATCCCATAACCAGGTAAACAAGGGAACGAACTAATGTTTTCCACCAGAACATTGGCCAAAGTCTCACACTGCCTTCTGGTGCCATGTCTTCCCCAGGTAAGCAATATACGCATTGCCAGCTGTCCATATAATGCAAAAGAAAATGTGATTCTTCAAACCAGGTGACCTTCTTAAAGTGCCCCTGATGCTCACAAATCCATTATCTGACCAGTTTGTGGCTATACAACCAATGTTCTGACATCTATCATGGACAATCATTTGCAGAACCCACGATTCACAATTTACACATTATATATAGTGCATTCAGAAAGTATTCTGATTCAGTTCACTTTAACAACCACAAGTTCTTTGGGTAGGATGTGACAAGCATGGCAAACCTGGATTGGGGGATTTTCTTGCCATTCTTCTTTGCAAATCCCCTCAAGCTCAGTCAGGTTGGATGGGGACCATCAGGTGACAGCCATTTTCAGGTCTCTCCAGAGATGTTCAATAGGGTTCATGTCAAAGCTTTGGACGGGCCACTCCCGTGTTGTCTTGGCTGTGTGCTTAGGATCGTTATCATGTTGGAAGGTGAGCCTTTGGCCAAGTCTGTGGAACAGGTTTTCATTGAGGATATTGCTTGACCAGTCTCCCAGTCCCTATTGCTGAAAAACACCCCCAGTAGGGTGCTGTCACCACTATAGTTTTACTGTTGGGATTGTTTTGGGCAGGTGATGAGCAGTGCCTGGTTTCTTCCAGACATAACATTTAGAATTGAGGTCAAACAATTCAATCTTGTTTCACCAAACCAAATTATTATATAATAATTATGCTATTGTGAATATTTTGCACATAAAAGTAATTATTAAATACATAAATTATTAAAATTATTAAAATTATATTTATCACTTTAGCTTCATACAACCCTACAAATGGCTCCCATCGGTGGGCTCATTAGGGGAGCGATTATCATTTTCAAATGTCTGTACTTAATTTGCTGTCAAATCTTACAGTATGTCTTGCAGCAAATGCCTAAATACATTTTATTTTCAATTGTTGTTTTTAATGTAATGTGATTCGAGACCAAAATTCCCTGAAGCAGAAGTCACCATGGTAACACATTGTTCCTTAATGAGCCTTTGAAATGGCCATGATCAGACCCAGTCCAGCTGCATGCTTGTCCTTCACCCACTCTAAAGCAAGAGAGATAATACTTCATTTGAGCAATACTGGCTTTTCTACTCTAATTTTTTTTATGATTTTTATGATTTTATTAGTTTGCCTCAAAATTGTTGCCAAAGACTTGAAACTGGTCCCATTACTGAGTCTTGTGTATTGTATATTGTATTAATTGTGATCTCTGTTGTTGACTCTAGCACCAAGTCATATGCCTTTGGTGAATAACATTTAAGTGGAGACCATATATATGAAGACAGTGGACACCAACCTTTTGGACAAAAAATGATATAAGCTGATCAGCCATAATGTTCAAACCATTTTCATAGTATTGTGTTGGTCCCCCTTGTCTCACAAAAATAGCTCAGACCCATTGAGGCATGGACTTCTTTGATGTTGTGCTGTGATATCTGGTACCAAGATGTTAGCAGCAGATCCTGCAAGTTGTGAAGTGTGGCCTCTATGGATCAGAAAGGTTTGTCCATTCTTGAGCAATTTTTGCAGAGTAGCAGGGTGCATTTTTACTGCTGTCAGGGAATATTGTTACTACAACAGAGTGTGCCTGGTGTGTAACAGTCTTTAGGTAGGTGGTACTTATTAAAGTAACTTCCACATGAATGCTACGAACTAATGTTTTCCACCAGAACATTGGCCAAAGTCTCACACTGCCTTCTGGTGCCATGTCTTCCCCAGGTAAGCAATATACGCATTGCCAGCTGTCCATATAATGCAAAAGAAAATGTGATTCTTCAAACCAGGTGACCTTCTTAAAGTGCCCCTGATGCTCACAAATCCATTATCTGACCAGTTTGTGGCTATACAGCCAGTGTTCTGACATCTATCATAGCCAGCATGACCTACAGTATTTAGCCAATTTGTGCTACAGGTGCCCTTGTGTGATCCTGACACCAGTTCACCAGTGGTCACTGCATACTGGGAACACACCACAAGACCTGATATTTTGACATTAGCCATCTCAATTTGGCCCTTATTAAAGTTTCTCAGATTCTTAAACTTAAGCTTTCCTCCTTCCAGCAAATTCACTTTGAGAAGTGACTGGGCCAAACTTAGCTCGCCTAATCTTGTTTCATTAAATAGGTGGGACAGCTGGGATATAAGTACACTAATCCTGCATGTGTATGATTTCCTGTGTGAAATTATTAGAATTATTAGAGACTGTTGGAATTTAAAACCAGAAAAGCCACAAACACCCCCATGTTTACGTATGTTCTTAACTTTATTAAGAAATTTAATTAACTTATTAGATGCCAATATATATTTAGAGTTAACAAGCTGCTGAAACGTGTATAACCACACCTGCATGCTATTTACACACAGACACACAAATTTCAGCTCAAAGGAGGAGTCAGCACTTCCAATCCACTATACTTCTTCTTAAATGCAGCTAATATCCGCTAGATGTCTATTCTGTGTGTGGGCTACTGGTGTTTGAATACTGGTGTTTATACACGGGCCCCAGCTCTGTCAATGGGAAACAAACAAGGTGGCACAGACTCTGCCAACACTATTCTAGCCAATCAGCAACAGGGGGCGTTTGTGCTCGCGCATAAGACAGGGAAAGTAAGGGGAGGCATTAAAGTCTCTGCCTTAACAGCTCATGTAAATGAATGAGGGGTTGCAGGAGCACTGAAAGAAGGGGTGTATTGTTTGGCTGCTGAGTTCAAATATCAAAATCTTTCTCCAATATTACTAAAGAAATAATTCTTAAACGTATAAAACCCTAAATTATATGGTTATGACTGAAAATTCCGAAACTGTGTCAAGGTAGAAGCTTTCTTCTACAATAAAATCATGATGACTGCTGGGGTGTGTGCATCGCTTACTTGCAGAAGGATGCATGTTGGGAAGAAGGCAAACCAGCAGCGGCAGTGTAAAACTCTGGTCTGGGCAGTCACGTAATTGTTACTTTGACACATATCACCTACATTAATGCAGAAGTTGCTGACCAAGTACACCCCTCCATTCAATGATGTTACCTAATAGCCGTGCCCTTTATCTGCATGATAATACTCCCAGTCCCACTGAAATTATTGTTCAGGAATGGTCAGCGATGACTAAGAATTAAATATATTAACTTGGCCTTCGAATACCCCAGATCTCATTCTGATCAAGAATCTACAGTATGTGATGCCTATGGAGGGCCTGTCTTGCAACTTACAGGAATTAAACAATCTTCTGTTAACATCATTGTGCTAGATACCACAACACAAATTCAAAGGTCTTGTGGAGTTCATGCCTCAATGGTTTAGGGCTGTTTTGGAACCACAAGGGGGACTTACACAAAATTCGTCAGGTTTAAATGCTATGGCTTATATACTAAAAAAAAAAAAAAAAAGGCAATTATCTGCTGCAATGACAGTTGGCCCAAACTAACTCTAAAGCCTGAGAATTGCGCTGACTGGCCAAACTGCAGACCACAGATTGAAGAGCTTGTGGTGTGTGTGTGTGTGTTTGGCTGAGTCAGGCTTTGAGCCCACAGGCACAGAATTACAAGCCCAGGTGCAGCCCATTAGCTCCCATCTGGAGGCCATATCGCCACTTAACCTCCTCCCACAAGCTCACCAGAAGGGCCTAAAAAGATACAGCACCTAAATTAGCACTGGTGTATTACTTCTTAGCCACTTTAAATGGTCCTGATAGCAATTAACTCTCATACATTCTCTTGTCACAATTTTGTAAGTGTCCAAAACAGACGTAAAAGATTACAGTACGATTGCATTCTGTATTGGGCGTGTGTGTGTGTGTGTAATTAGCAGAATATTTTATTTAAAGCAAAACAAATGAAAAAAAAAAAAAAAAGTCTATGATGAGCCATAAGGTTTTTGGATAGAGATATAGTATCATACATACTGTACAGAAAGGGAAAAAGTGACCAATTTACTTAAAACTGTTGCATTTCAGCATTACTAATTTATAATTATAAGTCAAGTGTTTCAAGTCAGTAATACATTGCTGTGGCCATATCATGGTAAAAGGAAATGTTAATTCTAGGCTATACAGTGAACTTACCCTTTCTACCCAAAATTGTATATGTTGTTTCTCATTTTGTGAAATTTGTAACCTTGTGCATTTATTAAGATCCAGAGGAAAACAGCATGCTTATAACACTTTTGTGGCATGTACAGATCGCAAATAAGCAAAGTGAAGAAGGGTTTACACCCAAAAATTGCAGTGCGGTGCATTTCTGAACAGGCAGATCCACCGGCAACTTCATGTGCAATGGAAATACATCTACCATTTCTGTGGCAGTTATTTACAGGGTTGTTCGCTCAATGACTGCAAGCAGGACTTTGCTTTAGTGTAGACCTAGGAACATCCATCCATCCATCCATCTTTGATGTAGTCATAGGCTTGAGGGTGCTGCCCAGCTGAAGATACTGTATAACAGAGGGGCTGATACACACACACCAAGCAGGAGGGTTAGAAAGGGATTTGGGATGTTGGGGAAACAAATTAGCTTAGGGTTAGCTGTGAACAAAACAACAGACAATTCAGAAGCAATTCGGAATGACTTAGAAGCAATTACTAAAGAAATAATGTGTTCTTTCAGATGATATAATGTTATCAGATGTGATTTATTTTTTGCTGAAAATGCTCGACAGGCAGCCATTCTTTAATTTTTTGAGTAACGCAAACCACAATGACCTATTTTCACCCATGATGGTGACCAACAGTTAGTGTAATAAATGATTATTATAACACCTGTAATGTTGAGAGATAATTAAACCTTTTTAAATATTCATATATATGTGTGTGTGTGTGTCACATGTCAATTGAACCATGAGCCATGTTGCTGCCAAGTTCGCCCCAGGCTGCTGACCAAGGAGCAGAATGAACATCACAAACAATCAAGTTTGCCAAGATCTCTGTTAGCATACCGTGGATGACCTGTCATGGACTAGACACTTCTCCAGGTAGGGAGTGAGTCGTTACCCCAAGTGAAGGAGTTTAAGTATCTCAGGGTCTTGTTTACGAGTGATGGAACATTTGGAACTCCTGAGAATCGGAACAGCGGGGGCGGTAATGCAGTGGCTTTACCGCACTGTTGTGACAAAGAGAGAGTTGAGCCAAAAGGCAAAGCTCTCAATCTATCGGTCAATCTTTGTTCCAACCCTCACCTATGATCATGAGTGCTGGGTCATGACCGAAAGGACAAGATCACAAGGACAAAATGGGTTTTCTCAGAAGGATAGCTGACTTTTCTCTTAGAGATAGGTTGAGAAGCTCAGTCATCCGTGAGAAACTCAGAGTACAGTCGCTGCTCCTTTGCGTGGAAACGAGTCAGTTGAGGTGGTTTGGGCATTTAGTAAGGATGTCACCAGGACACCTCCCTAGGGAGGTGTTATTGACACATCCAGCTGGATGGAGCCCATGGGGCAGACCAAGGAATAGGTGGAGAGATTATATCCCCACACTGGCCTGGGAACGCCTCGGGATCCCCAGTCAGGATTAGCTGAGGTGGTTGGGGAAAGGGAAGTTTGGGGTTCTCTGCTAGAACTGCTAACCCCATGACTTGATTTTGGATAAGTGATTGAAGATGGAGGGATGGAGGGATGGATGATCTGTCCTTCATGTCGAGGATCATTATCGGTGACAAAACTTGGGTGTAGGGGTATGACCCTAAGACAAAATCAACAGTCTTCTCAGTGGAGAAGCAATCATTTCCATAATCAAATCAGGCGAAGCAAGTGCACGGCATACAGTGATTAACCTTGAAACTTTTTGATACCACCTCGTATACAGTACAAAGTGTACAAACTTTCGGTTAGGTTTGGTAGGTAGTAAGTACTCTTTCTGCACCATTTTTATTATTATGACATATAAACCTGTTTATTGAAAATTAGTTAGTTTAAGTTAAATCTAGCCTGTATTTTTACAGCACCCAAACAAAAACATCAAATTTGGCTCATGGAAAAAGATGCAGTTATCTCTTCCTATTAGTTTCAGTGCACATTTGTCTCTACTATACATGAAATGACAATTAGACTTAAAGGCACAGCATGCTAATGATAGAGCATTGTTGTATACATTACCTCGCTAAAATCTGCTTAGTTAACCAACACTCTTGTTTAACTACAAAACAGGAAGACTACAAAACTAATAATTATTTTATATTACTACCTAGTAAATAATTTACATAGTGTACAACTTGAGACTGATGCACTCTTTATACTAAGTTTTTCCCCCCATGCAAGTCTTTAAGCAGTCGTGTAAGTTTGAGATGTTCTTTTCAAAAGGGTTTGACTCTTGACCTATATCTATTAATAACAAAGTGTTGATAGAAGCGAGAGCTTTTCTCCACAAGGATTAGAACGAAAATGTGTGGATGTGCTGATGTCTGCTAGAATCACTTAAGTGACAGTGAAATGTTGTAAGGGTTTTTCTGCTTTACTTATGATTTGTACCACCCACATACTTTACTTGCTACCATTTCTCTTCCAGTTTCTCATAGCTTGATCTTACTCATTCTTTGGCATGGCAAGGCCATTCTCAGAGATCAGAGAACAATAATAAAGGCTAAAGTCTGCCAGCTGTAAAGAAGAGACCATTAGTCTTTTCATGCTGAGACAGTCTGCTGGAATTTGAAATAACACCGGTTACATTTTGAAGCATTGACTGCCTTAATATTTTATTTGCTCATGAGGGGAAAATAATGTGCATTTTTAATAGGTTATTAATCTTAATGTCATTTACCCTTCCCACTATTTGAAATATTGTTTGTTTTGTTTCCTTGAATTATGTACTTTTGCACACAGTTATTCTGTCTGTGTAACTCTCCCTTAAGGATAAAAATAGAACTAAGGTCAAGCTTTAACCAAGGAAGCTAATCATAAACAGATACAGCCACACAAACTCTGTCACATCTCCTTTCAGTCATTATTTGTGAGTACGTGCCTCTGAGAAAGAATTTAGGATCAACATTCTGGCGTTACTTTTATTTGAGCAAACCAAGTGCTTCAGACTAACTTTATCTGTTTCAGATGTTAATACTGTATGTGTCAGAGACAATGAGGCAGAATGTATGGACAGCTCATTCTTTATTATAAACAGAGGTGGAAAGTAATGAATTACATTTACTCGCATTACTGTAATTGAGTAGATTTTTTGTGTACTTGTAGTTTTTAAAATCTGTAATTTTACTTTTACTTAAGTATGGTTTGTTTAAAGTATTGTACTTCACTACATTTTAAATCATATTCGCTACTGAGTAAAAAATAAATGAATGAAAATGAA
>JAQQZT010000036.1:24304331-24316960 GCA_030068275.1 Clarias platycephalus | reverse complement strand
GAGCCTGCCCGGGAATCGAACCCGGACCCTGGAGGTGCAAGGCGACAGTGCTAACCACTACACCACCGTGCCGCCTGCTGTAATACCATAAGATTAAAACGCTGTTTTTGGAAAATCGAGTGCTAACTCCATGTTGTTTAAGCCTCTATCATACCACCCTGTCATTGATTTGTTTTACAATAACAGTATACCATATCTTGTTTTTCCCCTATACTCATTACATATGTTAGCTTTAGAATGAGTTTAATATTTCATATTATTATGTTCACAGCTGCTTTTATCGGCAACATTTCCATACAGAAATAATACTGGATTTTTTTAAAGACTGGAGCCAGAAAATACATTCGCAGCAGCTCAATATTCCTGTCATGTCCTTGGCATGTAATTTGCCAAAGCCTTACATGTGGAAAAACAAGCAATCTTGTTCGGACGGCTGCCTGTGCTCTCGGACAGGAAAGCCCAGAGACAACTCTGGATTTGGAGACACTGAATGGAAGATCAGGTTGGAGCAACAGAGCAAGAATTCTCCCCAGAGTGTAAGAAAAATGAACTCGCACTGATCTATCTCCTGAAAGACTAATATGTTACACAATGGCGCTGCAAACCAAGTACGAAAACATTATTGGGACTTTAGATAATGCGTTGTAAACAGATATGAACAGAAATAAAAATAGAAGCAATATGATCTGCAAACTATCGTCTCCTGCTACTACTGTTCAATGGTGAGGTGGTTAGAGTTGTGGTTGCTTCAGGTTGAGGTAGTTGGGTCAAACCTCAGGCATGGTGTTCTGAGTCATGACTACTGGATTTCAAATACGTTTAATCTGATCAGACATTACTGATTGGGAGGTCAGGAGTTTACCTAGCACTACCAAGCTGCCACTGTTGAGCCCTTGAACAATGTCTGTAAACCTATCTGCTCCAGGGGCACTGTATCATGGCTGACCCCAGTTTCGTAACTGGTACAGTATATGTGAAAAAAAAAAAAAGCATTTATGCATCTTCTGCCACAAAGCCTGGATGCTTGACTTAATTTAAAACAAATAAAAGGCATTTTGGCATCGGAATTTTGTGCTGAACTGACTTTACTGGGGTAAAAGTAAGTGCCAACGTCCAGTGAAGAGAGTATGGAGTGATTGTTACAGCAAACAGGCCAGGCAAGAATCCAAGCAGTAGAGTGGGAAAGAAAGAGACCGTGTAGACAGACAGCGGGAGGAAGAAGGGCAGTAAAGGCTGAGAAAAGGGGACACATGAGTGTTCTTTTTTTCCTTGTGGTGATGAAGCAACGCTTGAAGCGTAGGCTGCAATCAGAATCTTAAATGTACAAGGATAATGGTTCGGCAAATAGTTCCCAGGCACCCTCGCTCAGTTTCTGGAAGACAGGGATCCAGGGAGGAAATAATCGGATTTTGCTTCCTTTATCTTGCTGACGCGGAGCACAGGCGAGACACTTTGAAAGGCCATGTCTTCCTGTCACAACCCTTTGTATATCCTATCCAGTCTGCAGACTGCTCCATTTCACACATCCTTTATCCAAGCGCTCTCTGGCTGAGGCCCCAGTAAACCCACTGGTGATGTTTTGAGTGTCGGTTAATTTTTTTTTTTTTTTGCTATGTTTTTCAATGGTTGTATTCTTGTTTAAATAGAGCTCTTTATGTAACGCAGGCATACTTGTTAAATGCAGCACATGTTAGGACTTCTTTACAGAATGAGCCAAATTAGTGTAAGAAAAAAGTTTCGAGGATTCCAACGGCTCTTAAATATCGTCTCAGACATGTGAGGAATGGCTATGAACATGTAACAGACACCCATACTGGGTGGTGTTTTGTCTCTCATGTCATTTACCAGGAGTCTTTGCCAGATCTCTGTACAAAGACAAATTGTGTATGTGGAATGTTCTGGAGAGCATCCTAAAACACTCGCATTGTTCACTGTTCTCTGTGATGACATGTGCTGGATATTTAGTGGCATACTTGACTCCATGCCCTGAGAGTCTGAAGGAATAGCTCCATGTTCAGGTTATTGCACCTGCATGTTGAGCTGCACTGGCATGCTTCAGGGACACAGTTTGGTACTCACCGGGCAGACATCGGACAAAAATGTTGTAAGTGGCCTCATGTGTTGCTAATGAATGACACCAAGCTCAAAGTTCAGGGTGTAGCATTACAATGCCACGTGCATAGCTATCCACTCTTGTATAACACAGGGGGTGAATGATGGAGCATAGTTCAAGGAGTCAGCTATGCGGTGTCTGGCATTCCAGTTTTGTTATCACTGCTATTGTTGCCAAATAATTTAATGACAGGTGAAAAAGATCCACTGTTTAATCATTCCTATTCAGTGCATATGGTAACTTGAACTTTAAGGACTGAATGCAGTACAAATGTTCAAAAGCCATGGAGTTCTAGATGCAGCAAATTGCCTATTGAGCAGCAAAAACACATTTTCTTCTACTTTATTTGTTGTTTCCTAGTGTTTTATTGTCTACTTTTATAGCCACCTCACCTAAAGTAGGTTATCACTTACAGTGCTGTAAAAACGTATTTGCCCCCCTTTTCCATATTCCACCACTATACTATATGGTGAATGAACTGTGATTTTTGAAAATCTGAGTTACATTTTACTTGCCACACCCAGGCCTGATTACTAATAGACCCGTGGAATCAAGAACTCACTAAAATATAGTAGAAACTTTCTGCCAAAGTACAAATACATCTGAAGAAATTCAACAGATAAGAAATCTAGGAAAATTACTCTAAGAGCAAAAACGCCGACTCATCCAGGGGCTTATAAAAGAACCCAGTATAACATCTCACACTTTTGGTCAACTATCATGTGGACCAGTAAGACAAAATGTTTGCTTGGACAGTGTGTGACCCATTACATCTGGTGTAAAACTAAAACAGCATTTCTAAAAAAATATATATAAAAAAAAAAAAAGGTTTTAAATTGCTGATTAAATGGTCTTTGAGGTTTGAGCCCCATCACCGCAGGGTTGCTACTGTTCGCCCCCTCAGCATGGTCCTTAACACTATGCCTATACAAATAAAATAAATAAATAAAAATCATATATACAATGTAACTTGGCATACAACTTTAATCTGCTCCAAAGGTGAGTTCTTAAAGCAAAATGTCATATTTCAAAATGCATTTTCTGATAGGAAGTAATGTAAATGCAGAATTATCCGTTCCATCCATCCAAAAAGATTACAATATTATATTTTTATATATAAAAACAATGAAAGCATTTAGATTTATTAAGTAAAATATGAAATAGACATTAAACCTGACTTAACCCTAATTTATGATTCCTCTTGGCACCGGCTGCTTTAAAAAACAAAACTGAAAATGGTTCCCTTTTCTTCTTGTTATGGTTCATGCTTCTTGCACAAAATGCAAAAAAGAAAAGAAAAAAAAAACACAAAAAAGGTAAACTTGCTTTGCTTAGCTTTTCACAGACACAAACAAGTTTGGAATGGCTCCCGGAAGTGTGCACAGCTTATGCACAGCGCAATGTAGGCACAAGTCGGCACTTCGCAGTTGGTATAATTATTGGATTTTTGGAATTATTTATTACAAATATTGGTATAAATTGATAATGTATGCCAATGTACCACTGTACGGTTGTTGTAATGTGGGAAAGAAACCAAGAAACAAAAGAGACCATGCACATTGAAACACTCAATCACTAAACCCCCTACCAGCAAGTGTCTGTGGAAGATGGAACATATCCGAAATACCTGGATAAAAACCTAAATGGACAAATTGAGAATTTGCATACTGTAGAAACTTTACTCAGTAACCCAAGCTCAGAAACGAATTGAGGATGCTAGAGCTATGAGGTAGCAATGGTACCATCATGCCATCCTCTCTATGAACATGGTCTACCTAAAATTAGTTTTATTTTATTTTATTAAAGGCAGCACAAAATTCCACAGTTTTAATTCAAATGGCACAGAGAAATCTGACATAAGCCATGACTTAACAAGGTGTTAAATGTGATTACAGCTAGTCCTGCCTCTTTAAATCTGTCTCGGAGAAGTCAAGAGTCAGTTGTATCATGACAACTGCTATAATAAAATAGAAAAAAATAGAAACATGAACATTTATACAGTACTGTATGATATTAAAAGAAACAACTCTTTCTTGTTCTCTTTTTATCATAAACACAAGCAAAACATTAATGTTTCCCATCTCAATCAGTATGCAAATTTGCAACCCGAATTCTGGAAGTTGGGACCTTTTTAAAAATTAAAATGAAAACAAAAAGACTTTCGAATTATGAGGCAATATTTTATTCACAATAGAACAGAGAACTGACTTAAGAATATTTAAATTAATAAATTTTACATTTTAATCCACTAAATGAGCTCATTTTAAATTTGATGCCTGTCTCAAAAAAGTTGGGACAAGGACAACAAATGAATTTTTTAAAGATTCAGCTGGGAGAACATCTAACATAGATCTATAACATGATTAGCTATAAAAGGGATGACTTAGAGACGTAGAGTCTCTCAGAAGTAAAGATGGGCAGAGGCTCTCAAATCTGAGAGAGTGCGTAAAAAGATTGCGGGGAAACGTTAAAAACAACGTTGCTCAATGTCAAATTGCAAAGGCTTTGAAAATCTCATCATCTACAGTGCATAACATCATCCAAAGTTTCAGAGAAACTGGAGAAATCTCTGTGCGTAAGGGCCAAGGCCGAAGACCTTTATTGATCTTCGGGCCCTCAGACGACACTGCATCATTCATCTGCATGATTAAGTCATTGACAATACTACATGGGTCATGGAATACTACCAATAACCACTGTTGGTAAACACAATTGGCCATGCCATCTGCAGATGCCAACTAAAGCTCTAACATGCAAAAAGGAAGCCATACAGTATGTGAACATGGTCCAGAAGCGTTGCTGTGTCCTGTTGGCCAAGACTCATTTAAAATGAACTGTTTCAAAGTGAAAAAGTGTACCATGGTCAAACAAGTCAAAATTTTAGATTCTTGTTTAAACTCACAGACGCTGTGACCTCTGGGCTAAAGAGGAGGGAGACCTTCCAGTGTGTTATCAACGTACAGTTCGAAAGCCAGCATCTCTGATGGTATGGGGGTGCATACGGTATAGGCAGCTTGCATGGTTTGGAAGCTGTCCAGATCTTTGGCACATCATTAAATGAAAAATAAGTTATCAGCAGCTGGAAACGTATATTAGGCAAAAATGGAACCAAATTCCAACACCAAAACCCCAGAAATGCATAACCTCAAGGCCCAGATGTCTTCAAGCTATTTTGAAAAGAAGAGGAGATGCTACTGTACACCATGGTAAACATACCCCTGTAACAACTATTTTTAGACCTGTAGCAGGCATCAAGTTTAAAATGAGCTCATTTTGTGCACAAATTTGTAAAATTTCATAGTTTAAACATTTGTTGTGTTCTCTATGAATAAAATTTTGCCTCATGTGATTTGATGTTATTCAAATTTAAAAACATCCCAACTTAGAATTCAGGGTGTATGTAATACAGTAAATTATTTCTGGCTGCATTTTTTAGACCATATAAATTTTCATTGTGGTTATGGTTGGGTTGGTAAACAACATCAACAATAATAAAAATTATTATACAGTAATAATGGGTAAGATGTTTTCTAAATTTAGTGCTGTAATTTCCAGAGCTGAGTTTGGCTCTATAAGTGCATGTCAGTATTTGGTGCCAATTCTACCAACTGGTAGCATAAAATTGCCATTAGCGATCCTCATGCTCACACTGCCAGTATCCACTGCCATTAAGCATCAATTGCCATGACTTTGCATTTTCCCTCACAGCTGCCACTGGTCTGTGTTTAAGTGTCCTGCGGCTTCCACCTCTGTTTAGCCCTGATTCCTGCAATGTCTTACTACAGATGTGACTTTCTTATGATACTGTATGTCTTCTTTGCTAAATGTTGACAGACATTACCAATGGAATAAATGTTTTAAAAGGCAGTATGGTGTATGGTATTGTTGCTGCCTTACAGTTAAAGGTTCCCGGTTTTGATCCTGAGCTTGGGTTGCTGTCTGTCTTTTGTGTGTGTGTGTGTGTGTGTGTGTGTGTGTGTGTGTGTGTGTGTGTCAGGCTTTCTTCCAAGTTGTATTCTCACTTTCTGCCCAGTGTTAGGCTTCGGATCCACCGTGAATGAATGAATGAATGAAAACTTTAAGATAAAAATAGATCCATCATTGCTGTATAAGGTGTTTTAACCCTGACACTATTGTCATCATTATTTCATCTAAATAATAATCACATTGACAATGTAATTATATTTGCTTCATTACTCTGGCCATGATATACAACCAAAATGTTCAACGACTTCACTGCTAAGATCTTATTTCATGAACTCTGCCTGGTAGTTTACATCAGGCAGCAACAGCAAGGTCTGGTGAACAGTGGGTGTTCTTGGGTTTTTGATGCAGACAGGTTTCTAAAGTATCTGTAGGAATCACATGAGTCAATAACCACTGGGAAATAAAAACTATTTCCCAAAAGTGATAAATGTGTTTCTTATTAAAGGAAAGATGAAAACCCAAACACAAATCATGCACTTGATCCAAATTAATTCAAATGTTTGTTCCAAAGATGATATCTAATGCTTTTTGGCTCTGACAAAGAAAAATAAATAAACAATTGTAATGTCTAGTGTCTGTCTGATTCATATGCCCTGTCAAAACAAGGCTAGTACTATGTATGAGAAATGAAATGAAAGAACACCAAAAGCTTCATAATGACTTAATAACAATACCTCACACTTGCGAACATCCTACAGAGAAAAGGAAAGAAAGCGTGGGAGAAACTAGCAGTAAGGAAGCGATGACTTGTTATACACACTCTATGAATCAACAGCCTGTCTATTCGGAAAAAATCACTGCGTCCCCCACTACAAAAGTAAGAGAAGGTCAAACAACAGGCTAACTAATGCTCTCATTTATTCACATCACTGCGCTAACTACAGTGGTGGAGGTGGAGAAATGCTGTAACTGAAAATAAGTTAAATTCAATTTAAGTTTCATAGCAGTTTCGACAACAGACTTTGTCCCAGAGGAGCTAATAGAAACTTGGATGAAGATTTACTGTAGATCCCTAATGATCAAGACAACAGGAGATAAGATTGGTATAGAATGTGCAGAATCATAGTAGAAAGTATATTATAAAATGTCAGACCAAGTAATCTGATTGGATGAGAGCCATTCCAAAAGTGGTGATATATAGCATAACAGTCCTGTGACGTTTAACTATGCGCATCACTTTGCATCGCAGGTGTTTTAACAATCATTAATTACACTAACTGTCAGTTTCCCGCTTGGGTGAGAGGAGGTCGGTATGGTCCACAGTACTGGAAAGAGGACAGACAGTTGCCTGCCAAAACCTACATTTAAAACCAGTCATGGAAGCACTTTTAGCAAGAAAACACATCTTATGTCATCGTAAACAACACTTCGTCTCCTTAGTAATTGCTTCCAAGTTATTCCATATTGCTAGTAACCATCCAAATGTTCTTTACTGTTAACGCGAACTAAAAAGCTAACTATGTTCTAACACAAATAGCTGGATCACAAATAGAACAGATGATCAATGGCGCTACTTATTGTGTGGAACAAGTGATTATACACTCTACCACACTTAATTTCCATTTAACAGCATTTTGGATTCAACCCTGGGACCCTAACGTTAGCTGGTATTCTAAAGCAGAATAAGTGGGAATATAAAATAGATCTTGTTTTTCAGGACTGTCCATCACCTCCATGGTTTATTCTTGTCACATTTTGGCTACATAGTGCGGAATAAGAACTTTTACTTCTGTTTATAACTGTCGGTCACTTGCTGTGGGTCGCCAGCTCCTCCGTTGTGGTTAGTTCCACCAGTCAGGGAAGGATGTGTGTTGGCAGAGTAAAAAAAAAAAAAGAAACTGGTTAAATAAACAGACGAATCATAATCTATTGATGATAACCGATGTTTAAGAAGCTGTTGTATAAAAGCAATTGAGGTCGTGCTGAATATCAGCATGACTAGGATGGCTTGAGTACCCGGGCTGCACTCTTGTGGCTTCTGCCCCATCACAGACATGCTAATATTTAAGCACAGCAACTCATGTGATATTTCTTAAGTATAAATCATATCAAACAACAGTATTCAAGACAAACAGCACCATACAGCATGTGTTAAAGATCTTCAGTATGAGCAAACAAACAAAAAAAAAAGGTCTGAGACAAGTCTCTAGTAAACAACAGTCCTTATTATTCCACCACCTATTCTTTAAAGGTACAAATCTACTTCTTTTTTTTTTTTTTTTTTTTATCTCAGTTGCTCCCTGCTTCTTATGACACCTTCCACCACTACAACTGCTTATTAAGTATAATGACTAAAACAGCTGTAATGAAATATAAATACCGCTCTAAGGTATTGCTCTAAGTTACCGCTAACTATGGTACAAATTTCAACTTTACTTAAATAAATACATTTTATGTACAAAATTGGTAAGGGCTTTAAGTCATTGTCAATAAAGAATGACATACTGTACAGTAAACCCATTTAAGATGTCTTATACTTGATTAGTGACAATGATGTCATGATCCTCCATACTGATGCTGGTATGTAACTGTGTAAACAGCAATCAGTCACAGATTTTCTTTTTCATTTTGAATCATTACTCACTTTTGAATGCAGTATAGCGGGAACCCCACCTGTAAGGGCCCTATTACAGTAAGAGGAGGGGAATAACACAGTTCTCCTCCCACTCCATGGCTTGCAGATCAAATAAGCAGCATGTGGCAGCCTGCGGAGGATGATCAAAGGCTTCAACGTCTCATCACACAATTTCTACGTGGTCTTTACAACAATTTGATTTGCAATGTTAGTACAATCCCCAATCCATTCCAGGGGTTCCACCAAGACTTCGGTCTAGCCTTCTACAAGCCTGTGTTCTTACCGAAACCCCATCACAACACCAGAGTATCGTGACCTGCTTTTGGAACCACATTTCAAAGCAGAGAACAAGCCTTTCTAATAGAAGTATCAGAGGGGTGTTTCCAATAGCAAAGCCGCAGCACCATACTGGCGCACAAGTTCAGTTCGAGGTCGTGGGTGTGCACAAAGCATTGTTAGATCTCATATCGTACTCTGAGAAAGTGAGAAAGAGAAGAAAAAGAGAAACAGTTACTGTAGGTTGCAATATCCCTCTTATATTATCAACTGTTATGACAGATTTTCTTCCTTGTTTCTTCCTACTTCTACAGATGGGCACAGAACATTAGAGAACTACAAGTGTTACACAATCAAGCATAGATTTGTGCTTTCCACTGCTGGCAAACATGATAATTATAACTTGCATACAGATTTCCTTTTTGTTAGGGCTAGGATTAAAGATGACTGTTCACGTTGCATAAGCAGGTTGCACCTCTGGTGGTGTGTCTGTTGGCAAAGTCTGGGGGATAGAGGTAACTGAATGCCAGCAAGCGTGCATAGTTTGCCACAGAAGAGATTGTTTCCAATCCTGTCCCACATCACACCCACATGGCTCCTGGGACACAGCTCGGGGTGAAATTAAATGGCTGGTGTCATAAAGCCCTTGAACAATGGAGGTATTCACCAGTTGGGGTTTCCTTCAAGCGAACACAAACACGATACTTCTTATTCAGCATTTTAGAGTCAATGTAGTCCATTCTTACGCTTCTCCCTCTGCGGCCATCTGCTCGAAAGAGTAAATCACCTACTGTAGCATCCGCACCAAGCACTCCCAGTATGTATTCTTCTGAATGGTCTTGATAAACACAAGAAAGATTATTACAGGAAGCATTCATGTTTAAAATGTGATCTTTTAGACAAATCCTTGGGAACTGCTTCCCAACTTAATTTATGTAGTGACCTGATTTATGATGCACAATTTTAACTCATAAGATTAAGCTGTCATACTCCACTATATAAAGTCAGTACTTTGATTTGATTGCTGCACTTTCTGGCTCTTTAATAGCATACTTTGCAGACTCTGCATTGACAATTACTGCTGCAAATGATCAGATTGTGTTAATCTTAGTAGAATACTGCCTGCTATACAGTATATACTGTATAGTCCATGTGCTGTTTAGGTTACGGGCATACCTAAAGTATATGGGCAAAATATAAAATGTACTGTAATGTATATTGAAATAGAACTAAACCCCTAAACCTGAAAACGTTTAGCTATGATTATAGGAAAATGTTAAACTACCCAGGTGAGATTATCTACTGAAGCAAAAAGATTAAAAAAACAAAGTTTCTGGGAAGTGCTAGCAGCAGGAGGTGAGTCACTAATGCAGAAAGGATGTTATCTGGAGCCTATCCTGGAAATGCTAGTTATGAGTACAACAGCCAATAGTAGAACATCATAGACACCCATACTGTACATTCACATCAAGTTTCAGTTTAAAAGTAAACATGTTTTAAGTGGGAGGAAACCAAAGATACTCAAAGAAACCCACATGGGGAAAACATAGAAAATCGCATAGATGTTTTTTAAACCAATGTCTTTAGCCAAGTTATTGGATCTCTTTGATTTGAAACGTGTGACTATTTATGTTCTTTTCTCACTCATTCTGTATACAATCTATTCTGACTTAGGGAACAAGTCGAATACATGTGGACAGAGTGCCAATCCATCACAAGACACAAGCATGCACACTCTCACTCACACACTCTGGGCAATTTGGAAATGCTAGTTAGTCTAATCTGCATGTCTTTGGACTGTGGCAGGACGGTGGAGTACATGGAGGAAATCCACCAAGCACGGGGAGAACATGTAAACTTCATGCACACAAACCCAAAGGCAGGAATCAAACCCTCAACCTTGGAGGTGCGACCACTACGGCACTGTGCCACCTCATATGTTTTTTCTATTAAGTTAAAATAACTTTGTTTACATCCAATGACTGAAAGACTTAAGAGTCTGGATCTTGCAACTATACTTTTCAGTCCGCATATACAGTAGGCTCCTAGTTTTCCTTTTCCACTATGCGAATGGAACCTATAATTTCTATTATGCCTAAATGTATAGCTTCAGTTTGGGGCACAAGAGACATGTGAGGATTCTGGCTGCAGGAGAAATAAGAAAAAGAAAACCTTTGTGCAATGCTACTGCAATTTTTAAGTTCCGCCATAAGAAGATAGTTCAGTGTTTTATTGTTAGTAGCTAACCAGTCAGCAGTTCTTAGTTAGGTTACAGATTACAGTACACAGATTGCTGCATTAATACATACTGTATTCATATGACAATTTTGTTAGACATACAAATAGACATAAAATTATTTAGAAGCATACAGTATGAGCTAGCTAATATTATCTTATAACATATAATTATAATTAATAGTCACATATATATTTCCTTTATTATTACCCAAAAGCATGCAATAAACATTCTGATCAAAACTGAAAACCCTAAACAACTTACAACGTCTTGTCAAACCTTAGTTTGTTTGCTTTTTAAAATTTCTGTAAATTTCTGAAATACTGAAAATTTAAGGTGGATAACATCTGAGATCAAGCTATCTGATAATGAAAATAGCTTCTTCAACTACAATTGCCCTACAGTGGAACCAGGGATTACAAACCTAATTAGTTTCAGAAATTCAAATTCAAATTTCAAATTCAGAAGTGGCCTCGTATTTCAAAACACTCGTTAATCAAATCGAATTTTCCCATAAGAAATAATGGAAACTCAAATTATTCATTCCACAGCCCCAAAAAATAAATACATAAAAATAATTTATACAAAATATAAAGTAAAAATAAAACAAATTAACCTGCACTTTACCTTTAAAAAGTAAAAATAACACTGTGTGTGTGTTTGTGTATGTGTGTGAAGCTAAAGTCAGAGGAGAGGAGGAATCAGCCCCTCCCCTCTCCCTCTTGTCATTTTACACAGTAAATCTTCCTCCTCTCTTATTTGAGTTTTAGACACACACACACACACTTCATGCTTCCCTAGAAAAAGACCCCAAAGGTCCCACAATTTGAAAAACAGACACAGAAGCAAATGAGCACTAGAGCATGTCATTTGGACACACAAACCTAGAAATTTGCTATGCATGCTGGCTGGCCTGAGCCAAAAAGACTTGCAACTGAACCCCACAATTACACCCCAGGACACATGGGAATGTGCTGCTCTTTCTCCTAGATGCGTCCTGCTCACTGTTTGTTTAGACATGTATTATCAATTTGTCACACAGCCACAGCATATAAGGTCAGTTTGAAATATTATATTTTAAACGTCTTGTTTTTTTCCCATAAGTTAATATCCCAAATAGTCAACAAGCTTGGACAGGAGGGATAACATGTTAACAATTTAGCTAATGAATATATTTTTGAGCTGTTGTAAAACCGGCCACAGCTATTTGCCAAAAATATATAAAATGAACTTACACTTTTTATTTCATTACCCTTTTCCCACTAACAGCTGTCACATGGCTGATTTAATAGGCGAGAGAGAGAGAAAGAAAAAAAAAAGTCTGCTGATGGATAATAATCTTCTTATAATTTCTTATGATAGGGCGGCACGGTGGTGTAGTGGTTAGCACTGTCGCCTTGCATCTCCAGGGTCCGGGTTCGATTCCCGGCCAGGCTCGATTC
>JAQQZT010000036.1:24292889-24304231 GCA_030068275.1 Clarias platycephalus | reverse complement strand
TCTCCTGGGATAGGCTCCAGGCCCCCGCGACCCTAATACAGGATAAAGCGGTATAGAAAATGACTGACTGACTGACTAATTTCTTATGATGAGAATGGCATATGCAAACCCCAAACTTCAAAACGAACCAGAGACTCTTCACACTTTTCGTTTTTCATGTCACCCTGAATGAGCTAGGGTTTAAAATGTCCTTAACTTCTTGTCTTCATGCGTGGTGCTTTTTCCTGTACATTTAGGCGTGTAAGCTTTTATGGTTTCTAGTAAAATCCCGCCTTGATACAGTACATACATCACTGACTGCTCAGTTACATATTTATTTCCTTATCACCTTGTATGTATAACGAGACAAGGACAAATCCAATATTTCTTAATAAATGAATTCATGAACACATTACTACAGGTGTGATTCAACATTTTAAGACTGCTTTTAAGACTGTTTATACTAATTTTTTGTTTCATTCCCTGATAATTGCATCAAACTGTGTTAATTTAAATTACATATTTTTTTAGTTTAAACACATGCTTTTTTTTCTCCCCAAAATATTGGACATATGGCTTACAGGTGTTTCTTGATGCTCCGATGCGACCTGTTAAACTTACTGTTAGCCCTATTAAACTCTTGATTTGAGTTTTTCCTGTGAAAACTACATTTGTTTTTGAAAAGAATAAATCCACGCAAAGACCAGAGAGATACTGTATCTATGGGAGGAAAAAACAAGCCATTTTGAAGCTGAAAAATGTACTAGTGTACCAAAAACTAGACATCAAACAGGTCAGGCAGATAAAAACAACAGCAGTTGATGACAGAAATGTTATGAGAGCTGTGAAAAAAACCCCAATGATCAATAACCTCCATAGGACAAAGGTGAAAGTATCACAATCCACCATTCATAAGCAGAAATCATTCCCTTGCAGAACCTCAGAATTGAGTCATCCACATTTTCTTATTCAGTGACAATGTGTTAACATAAGGTGAGGTGTTTTTCTTTATTTCCTTAAAGTGATATGCATTTTTTACTCTTTATTTGTAAAAAAAAAAAAAGAAATATATATATATAGTACAGTACAGTTTTGCTGTGTCGAGTGCAACAATTTTTTATGCTCAATATCTCAAAACCACTAAGAATGCAGGGAGTCCACTTTAATCTGAAGATAAAATCATAACAAATAGATAAAACTAAGGCGACTAAATACAGTAGAGGCCGTAGCACAAGATACAAACCCCTCAGCAGTACAAATTGGATGCTCAGATGGTTCGAGATTGGAATTCTCAAGGAAATACAGAGAAATGTTTATAACATTATGCATTACCAAAGTGATGGAAGTCTGCTGTACAAGCCTGGAGAAAAATGCAACATTTTGGTGATATCAGAGGGGTGTCTACTTACTGAAGTGTCGAGGATTAGGCGATGTAGCTGATGGGAGATGTAGCCTAGCACCATATTCAGCACAACCCTGACTCAATCCAGGGAAAATGCACCCAAATATTATGTTTTATTTACTTTCATTTTATTTGAAAACATATTTCCTATACTTTCATTCACCCAAAAAAACTTTCATCTGAACCCAAATGTGTTTTGTGTATAGCAAAGACAAAAGAAGTGTTTCCTTGCTGCCTCAGTATTTTCAGGGAGGCCTGCATGTAAAGTAATGCTCATTTCCATTAGTACCACAGTTGGTGTCACACAATCCCATGTAAAACTGCAAGTTGCTGAGTTTCATTACAGTTAACATCAACCTATCAACTCTGCACCTGTTACAGTCTAGGTTTCAACTTTGACCTGACCTCTGACACAAAGGTGAATACTCATGGAATGGTAATATCATCTTGGAAAACAAGAGTACTTGTAGAGTCCTGCTTTTGTATTAGAATGGACATGGAAATCTGTTAGGCTTTTCAAATTGAAATGCAATTTAATCTCACTAGACCATTAAAATTGTCCAAGGTTAGTAATCTCTCTCTCTCTCTCTGTCTCACACACACGACCGCGCCGCACGCACACACTATCACCCACTTGCCCCACTTGAAAATAAACACATTTCCCTGAGTACTCATTCCTAACCAACTATGGAGATTGTAGCTTTATATCTAATCTAGAAGATCTACACTAAATACTAGTTAACTGGAAGGACTGCCTCATGCAGTATGTCGCCCACTCCAGTACTTGTAAATGTCAGGACAATCTATTTTACTATGTTTCCAGATTTAAAAAACAAATAGTGTTCATAAAATTACTCAATTATAAGATAAACTGATGCATGATAATAATAATTATATATATATATATATATATATATATGTATATATATATATGTATATATTTATTATTATTTATTTTTTTATATACTGAGGCATACTTATTTTACTTCATATAAACAGCTATTTTATTTATTTATTTATTTATTTTTGGTATGACTAATAAAAAGATGCAAGAATGCTCGTGTCAGCTAAAGATAAATGGGCGCGATGTGGGAGGCACTGCACACCTGACCGGGAAGCTTTTATACACTGCTGCCTAATATAATAATTCATCTTTGATACCATCTCTTTTTTTTTTATTTTTTATTTTGCTCTCTCCCACACACTCATCTCTTTATGCCCAAAGAGATCGCTTTTAAAATGTAATGAGCAGTCCATTAACCCTTAGGGCTTCTTTTTTTTGTTCATGCTAATTTTTCTACTATAAATAAAGAACAAGTACTCTCAGTACAGCAAACCGTTATGCATATCCCTTTCAGGAATATTTCCATGGGAAGATTTGTGCTATAAGTAACCATTGGATTTACTATTACGTTTAGACAATAAGGTTGTGTTCTGATACTTATTTCTCTCCACAGGTGCATTGAGGTTAAGTTACAATACAGCTGTCCAGCTGAAAAAACACAGACAGGAGCCAGGTCATTTAGAGTCTGATTACTTACTTGTTCTGCACATGAGACCTAAAAATCTGCTGTGGGACGCGAGTCAATCCTCACATGACCATAGTGTGATTTGAGCTTTGTCAACAGAGGGAGTAGTGCTCTTTGGAAACCAGCAGGAACATCAGGGATACAATTCCAGCCTTCAGTGTTTTGTTTTAAGGTTGGCAAAATGATTGTACATCTTTACTAGATGAAAACCCCATGAATTTTTATGCATTTCAGGTTTTCTGAAATCAACACGGTAAAAAATATACAAAAAAGCACACCTAATGTTTGGTTGAATGTCTCTTAGAAAGTTTCACCTTTAGCAGGTGCTTTTGGTAGCCATCAATTGGCTTCTCAGATAATTCTGGGTATTTGACAACTCCACTCAGAATTAGATAGTGTTTCATTGAATTTGTTAGTTTCCTTGCATAGACACACCTTTCATGCAAGGTCCACACATTTATGAATGCATTTACATTTAAGCATTTAGCAGACGCCCTTATCCAGAGTGACGTACATTTTTATCTCATGATACATCTGAGCAGTTGAGGGTTAAGGACCTTGCTCAAGTGCCCAACAGGGACAACTTGGTGGTTGTGGGATTTGAACCTGGAACACCCTGATGTATTTTGATGTGTTTGGGGTCATTTTCCTGTTAAAACACTTAACTTCATCCAAGTTTTAACCTTCTAACTTGACATAATGAAGACTTTTTCTTCATTATGCCATCAACTTTATTCAATGCACCAGTTTCACTGGCAGCTAAACAGCTCCGATGCATGTTGTTACCATCACCATGCTTAACAGCAGGTACAGTGTTCTTGGGGGTTAAATGGTTTATCTTTACTCCTTCCAATGTACCTCTGGTCAAGCTTTCCTTCAGAAGGCTTTTCCTTTGTCCAAGTGGTCAGCTGCAAACTTTGTCAGTCAAGGTGTACTATATATTTTAGAGCATACTAGAGCATTTAGAGCATTCTTCCTTGGACACCAGCCATTCATACAGTACCATGGTGAAACTTGCCTGACTGTAGCCAATGAGATTGGTATTCCAGCAGATTCTGGTTCATGGCAGGTCGTCACTTTCCAATTTTCTTTGATGCGAGAAAGAAAAAAAAGAGAGACTTGTGAAGAAATTGATAAGAAGAATGACACAGTCATTGAGAATTGCTGAATGATCCATTTTCGTGATGTGCTGGTTTTGGAAAATAATCAATTTCATGGTGACACCCCATGATTGTTATTCTTCCTATAATTCTTTAGTTATTAATGCAGCATATGGTGCAACACTTTCTCAAAACTGCATGCACACGTGTCAACACCAGATCATGAACTTACCCATGTCAAGAGAGTTCAAGGCACTCAGAGGAGCTGCTGAAGCTGTGGAGAGATTAATCGTAAAAATTCCATGACGGTGCTTTCACTCATCAACCTTTTGAGGATGTGTTTAATCCAACAAATATCCTGAATCATGTTCCTGAGCACTAAATAAACATAGGCAGAGCTGTCCGCAAGAAGCATCTTGAGAAGCTGTATTAACAGCTCAGCTAAGCACAGATTTGTTTGTAATAATACAAAAAAAGAAAAAAAAAATCTGAGCTACATGTCAAGCAACACTTTCAGTCTACACTTTGACATTTTAATATACGCTAATGAGAGAGTTCAGAAGATTTCTTAAATTAACTAAATTACATTTTACAGTCCACTAAAATGTTTCACATTTTAAAATGATCAAAGTGAAGTTAGGTCATGTGACTCTTCTTTAATTCTTTGTGATACTGAATGATAAGGATTTTTTACATTTGCAACAATGTCCCTATATCTTAAACATCAAAGCTATTTAACATATTTTGTGTATGTGCCAAAACCTTACAAAAGACGTTACTCATTAAAGAGCAAACTGCTTCCTTTGTCAGCAAAAAAAAATCCTTACAATAAAGGAAATATAGGGCATTGGTGGCTCAGTGATAGGTTTCTTGCCTGCTATATGGAAGGTCCGGGTTCGATTCCCAGCAACTGGATGCATTGCCAGTCCCAACCCCGGATAAAATGGGAGGGTTGCGTCGGGATGGGCATCTGGCGTAAAACTTGTGCCAAGTTGTATGGATCCAAAAGACCAACAATAAAGGAAATATATTGATGCCTGGCAAGGCTGTTCTTTGATTAAATCTTTCAAATAATACATGTTTAGGTTACAATGGCTAAATGGCACTGCACTAGTAGAATCCCCCACTTAAACTTAAAATACTGACACAGAGAGTGATAGATGGCACAGATACGGGGTGAAAATGTATTAAATTGCACATTTAGAATGAATCATGCATGTGTTTAAAAATAACATCTCAGTGTCTCAGTATATTAAATCCCATAGAGAATGGTTTTCTCCATGCAGGGGAAAAAAATGGCCTCCCCAGTAGCTTGACATTTAATTGCTATACTGTCATACCCATCTGTGAGTTTCTCCCTTATCCAAATATACTTTAGGTCATTTCAGTGAATTAAGTTTAGTGTCTGACCTGTACAAAATGATTGGATGGTAGTTTTTGCAACTAGATTTATTTGACAAACATGACAAATTAAAGTTGAATTACTTGAATGTTTAAGGATGCACAAACCTTTTTTTTCTTTTAGGACTTTTTATTTATTTTTTTTAATGGAAAAACTCATTCTATTGAGGTAACCGGGGAACCATCAAACATTCAAAGAAGTTAACAATATATAATTATTGTAGTTGTAGTTGTCAATAATATAATTATTATAAGTGTAAAAAAAAAAAAAAAAAAGTTGTGGACTCCATGGCTACACTTCCAGGATTAATGGGGTTGATGGACTCCACATTTAGAGATAATTTCATTAATGTATTGCCTCGGAGAGTAATGTGAGCCTTTCACAGGCTCACACAGAAATAAATCTGTTAGTGGGTGAAAGTACCTAGGCTTATGGCTTTCCATAAATTGAGCTCACTTGCGTGTCAGCTGTGGTTTTTGGTTTCTGGCATGTAAGACAGCATTGTTTTTGCACACACATAGCTCCTACAGGTAGGGCAGCACGCAGCCCCATGCAGTGATGACGAGAGCAGATGGGCAGGGTGCCAAACAGATTCTGGCTTTCCATGAGAGCTTCCCTTGGGCAGCAAATGTGCTGAACTGCATGACTGACATGCAGTAACAATGCACACACAGCAGAACCTCCAGGCACAAGGAATAATATTTACACTCTCTTGCTGTCTCTTAAAGAGACGTGCACACACTATCACTCGAAACACACCCAGACACTCTTTCTCCTTTTTCCTTGAACCCATACATACTTTCTCAATCTCTGCATCAATACACACACACACACACTCTCTCTCTCTCTCTCTCTCTCTCTCTCTCTCTGGTGCATGTTTAACCCACTCATGAATTCAAGTCTTGAATGCATAACCAATAGCGCCAGATGCCAATCTTGGCTCTTAGACAGTTTCATCATCCTTGCCCTCTGGAGGGAGAATTTACATTCTGACAGCCATTTGGAGCAAATTACCAACATGGATGGAGATACTGTTTAAAAGATTTTCAAGTCTAAGGTTAAACAAAAAAAAAACAAAAAAAAAAAAACTGTGCAGTTTATACATAAATATTGTTTGTAACAGAAAAGAGGTTTATGTGCATTTATCTACCGAAAAGTTTGTTTGCTTTTAGGTTCTGACTACAACCTATGTATATAAAACACAAAGGCCTGCATTCCTTGTACAAGTTAATGCACCGTCTATTGACTTTTAATATGTACTTTCACTGTGTCTCAGGTTCCTTGTGGTTGGATAAATGCTCTGCCCAGACTTAACATATGGCCAGCCACATACTTTTGTTTTGCTTTCCCTGTGGCAGGCGACAGAAATGGAAACAGACTGATAGTGTGTGTGTGTGTGTGTGTGTGTGTGAGAGAGAGAGAGACTAGACAGACAGACAGACAGACATAGTAAGAGAAAGTATATCACACAGTAATGTTCTCTCTTTCTCTGTACCCTTGCTTATTTATTCGGTTATTCCATTAGCCTATTATGTGGCTGCAGCGCACTTCATAAAATCAGATACAGGTCAAGAGCTTCTGTTAATGTTCACATCAAACATTACGGTGCAGGGGGAAAAAATCCTCAGTGACTGACTGTGCCATTGTTCTTGGTCCGAAACATCCTGTTTTAAGTGCTTTTAGAAACTGAGAATGCAGAGCACATGAAACTAATAGCAATATGATGTTTAGCCCAGATGTACAGTAAAAAGATATAGGAATATGACTGTACATGCTAAATGTTAAACGTAAATGTAACATGTACTGTACAGTAGGTTTAAAATATAAATTATTATAATTTTTTTTTACATTTGGCCCTCCATATATACTTGTGTATTTTTATACTCTTTTAAAATAAATCTCTTTGTCCTGAAAAGCACATTGAAGTATGTGGTAATTAAAGAGCCAGGAGTGGTCAGGATTGTGGCTTTGGTTAGGCGCATATGTGGCATGTCCACCTCTGGAGAGACCATTAACACCTCCAAAAGTGTACCAGAGCGTAGAGGAGACACTTACCCGAGCTCTTACTTTGTTCTCTTTCACACCTTATGATTTGACTACTTGGGTTTTTTTTTTGGGGGGGGGGCGCGACAAAAATGAGAGGGAGATGAGATTTTCAAAGAAAAATGTGCAAAGCGCGTGGGTGGTCAAACCTAGCCGTGAAAACTCCCTAATCCTGCACTGGGATCTAATGTTATTCTAGCCGCACCCGGCACACGCTGTCCTTTATTTAAGGCAATCTATTTCACAGTCTGATGACCAGATAAACATATACAGTATAAGCAATCTTTTGAGATGCCATCCCTAGAAACCTGAGTACCAAATGTGCGTCAAATCCTAAAATCCCCCCGTCGGTTAAAAATAGGCACTGTACTAAAGATAGAACTGTAGAAAGTAGGATACATTTGCAGCATGACTAATGGCTCTGTGAGGTTCATTAAACACTCGAGTGAGTCCAAGTCACAAGAACTGGGGCATTTACGTCACTTGATTCGCTAACGAAAGAAATAAACCTAGATCAATTTGCTGTAAGGTGACTTTGCACTCTGATAGACCATTCTCAGATTTGCACTTTGGTGTTTCACGCGATTGTAAAAAAAATATATTTATTTATCTACTCTCATTATTGGGTATAAGCTATCTGACTTTGGCATCACTATACCTTTAGGTTGTTTGTGAAATTAGGGTGTGGTTATGTCTGTTTCTAAGCAAGACAAACTAATCACCTGGTATCGGTCTTTACTTGCTGTCTTTCAGCGATGACAAGTATTTGTAACGAAGCTTAAAAAAACAAAAAACCAACAGCAAAGAAAGCATACTAGTGTTTTCCCAGAACAGAGGCAATCTCAGGTGGGACAATGATGCACTTGTTTTACCCTCCATTTGCCATCTCACTGGATGATATTAATAGACATGCCTGCGGTATAAGGGTCATTTCTTTTCTCCATGCCTCCATACTGTACTGCTTTCCTCCTTTGGAGCATACCCGCACATTCGGAGCTGCTAACAGTCTGCTAAACATCTGCTTTGGCAAAAGAATGAAAGATCTGGTTTCTTTCTCACTATCATTATCACTCTATCTCCTCCTTTCTTGCTGTCTGTTCCTTTCACAAAGAGCACACTATACAATATCTCTCACTATCTCGCATCTATTGAAGCAGCTTCAGAGAGCCTTGGATTTCTGCATGCTTAGTCATCATGAGAGTTAAAAGTAGAGCCTGCATGTTGTGTAGGATAAGCACCCATCTGCTGGTATCGTTATTTGTATAACTACCTCACCTAGCCTTAATCTTTTATAGCATCTTCAAAATGTTCATCGAAAAAAGATCCATGGTTCCCTTCAGCTCCATCAGAGCACATATCAGCAGTTGTGGAAAACAGCTGGTTCAGTTAACTCCATGGTATGTTGGCAACTGGAGACAGTAAAGGATGAATGGTGATACATGTTTTTTTTTTTTTTTTTTTCTTCGGTGGTGTTTCCAACACAATAATCTTATAGCAAGGAGAACGTCTCTGGCAGCGAGTTTCTCTCTTTCATAGGCATGCATTTCAAGTAGGTGGAAAAAGGATAAAGTTGTCATTAATATGCATAAGCGAGTTATGTAGCAGAGTTTAACAAATGGCGCATGTGTGTCTCTGTTTTCTTCTCAGATTAGTTTAGGTTACAGTAAGCTTTGATGTCCTTATTAAATCATTTTGGAGTGGACAACCACTGGCTTGAAAATTTCATTCATTCATTCATTCATTTATTCAACTTCGCAACTGCTTTTCCTGTGGAGAAAACGGAGGCTTTCCCAGGAAACAAGACAGGGCATTCCCAGGATGACACGCCAACCCATCACAGGGCACACACACTCACAATATTATACAATTTGGACATTTGTGCCTTTGGACTGTGAGAGGAAAGCAGCCAAGCATGGGGTGAACATGCAAACTCCATGCATATAAAGTCGATATTCAGACCCCCCACCCCACAATGCTGTAGATGTGATAAGAGACTTTTTGTTAAACAAAAAGCCACTGCGCAGCCTAGCAAATTTCATATCTGAGCAATTCATTGTATTTCTTTCTTTCCTTGTTTTTGTTGTTGTACAGACTACAAGTAGGCCCAGCCAGATACGGAAAGATATTTCAAAACAAGTCCAGTTGCTAAATGTAATTACAATGCACCGCATTGTGTGAAGTGTGACGCACATCGATGCTGTAACGGTAGTTCATACTACTCATTGTAAATTCCACCACCTACTACACAAATCAGCTGAGACATGATCTAACTAGCTAACTATGTAGCTTGGCATAGCTTTATCATTACTGTACAAATACAGTTGGATATCATAAGAATATCATATCGTTTAACAGTACCTAAAACATTTTAACCTAGATACTGGGCAACCAAAGCGTGGGAGTAGACAGCACGTTGGATAAATCACTTCCCCTCTTAAGTCCCCTCTTAATAATTACACTAAAAGTAACAATCTTGGACAAACAGTCGTCCTTATTATCCAGTAAAAAATAATAGCAGAATGATGCTTGACACATCCACATAAATCTGTCAGGCACTTTCCATTTCATGTTAACCTACAGAGACACCAGAGCAAACAAAACTGGATTCAAATGGCATTATAGGAGCATCTGGGAAAATCTTTGCGCACCACAAAAGGGGAAAAAATACTTAGCTGTCTGAAATGGTTTGGGGTAACATTTTTATTTAGTCATTTAAACTTAAGGTCATAGATACAAGCAATCGAGTGTGGTTGTTAGGAGAAGATCTTGTCCATCACTTATTTAATTAAACTGAAAGCATTGCGTTATACTGTATAATGCAGGACACGATACTGTAAGTTCTCCATAGTGATGTCAGGGGGTTTGGGGGAAAGTGGTAAGGTCATAGTGAAGCCATCACTGTGGGAGCGATGCTATAGGCAACCCACAAATTTGTACAAATGGTCCCATTCCACAGTGGCTTGTAATCACTCTTTATTCCTTATTTTAAACAGTTTAAAGTCTCCAAAAGGTAATTAGACTCCAAGCTCACTTGTCTGCCCACAGATCTGCGCTCAGCCGCTTCGGTGGTGCCGTACTGGGTTTATAACATTCCAGTATACTTCCACAATAGTTTCCACAGTCTGTATGTTATTGAAATAATAATAATAATAATAATAATAATAAATTCTGAAGTATTCTGAACCCATTGGTGTGGGATCTGGCCATTGTTTTAAAAATAAAATTTAAGGAACAGGTATCCAAATGCAAAAAACCTTTCATGAATTTAAATGTCTTTAAACACACAAGGGATGATATTTATTTCAAACGAATAACTTTTGATTTATTTGCTTTGTGTGTGAATGAAGCCAACTGACATTACAGTGTACAACACTAATAGCTCCCTAGGCAGACTGAGATATCGCTGACCTTACAAGAGGGCCCCACGTTTATCCAGTGCAACCAAAAGCTCTGACAGCACAAAAATAATAACAGAAGGAAAAAAAAAAAAACAATCTCATGTTTCACTACCGAGAACCTCCCTGTAATTCTAATAATGCAATAGCGTGCATGGAGGGTTTAAACATGACAGCTGGTATCAGTCAGACAATGGAACAATAATGAAGTATTGCCTTAGGTGAAAATGTGTGTGTGTGTGTGTATGTGTGTCGCTCTCTCTCTCCCTCTCTCTTTTACTCACTCACTGTGTACGTGTGTGTACGCGTGTGTACGCGTGGGTGAACGCGTGTGTGTACATGTGTAGATGTGTGTGTGTGTGTGTGTGTGTGTGTGTGTATGTATGTGTGTGTTTACACGTATGTGTGTGTTTACACGTGTGTGTGTGTGTGTGTGTGTGTGTGTGTGTGTGTGTGTGTGTGTGTGTGTGTGTGTGAGAGAGAGAGAGAGAG
>JAQQZT010000036.1:24276493-24286536 GCA_030068275.1 Clarias platycephalus | reverse complement strand
GGGTGTACCCCACCTTGTGCCCTAAGTTTCCTGGGATAGGCTCCAGGTCCCCGCGACCCTGAATACAAGGATAAAGCAGTATAGAAGAAGAAGTTAAATACAAATTATGTACTCGAGTGCATTAAAAGACTCAATCTAGTTTGTTGGATATTTGCCAGCAATCAGTGATATTTTTTTCCCTAGCAATTAACTGAACTATTCCTAACCTGTAGCTTGTAGAAACAAGAATAAAACAATTAAAGTAAGTATACTTTCAGTTGATAATACTATACATCTTCATCCTTATGGCTTCTGGCAGAAGGTACAAGAACAGCCATGCCACCCCCGGAAAACTCTGCAGCAGTTTCTATCCTGAGGCTTTTCAGATTACTCACTCTGATTACACTGGATGAGCCTAGGTGCATGGAATTAGTAAAGAGGTGAACATACTGTAAACATGAGCATTAGGAGTGTGAGTATGGGGGTCTTGACTGTTGATTAACATTGAGGCTTTGACAGGGTGTTGATTTAACGGTGTATTTATTGTCCTATATACAGTATTTATTCTTTATGCATATTGTTTTTGTCCACTTTCTATACAGTAAAATACAGTAACAGTAGTATAGTAATATTAGTATTATACATTGTGCAACACTCCTGGAGAAGTTACGTTTCATTATAATGTACTGAAATGTAGAGGAATAAAAACAGCATATGCATTCATATTGTGCCACCATACTGTATGTGGTATACTATGCATAATATTGCTTAGCTGTATGTAATTTAGGACACAGGCTAAAGAAAAGGAGGACAAGGGAAATGTGTCATGAGCTCCATAGAGTGTTGTCACAGATAGAGAAATATGTTACGTCCCCAAAACATAAATTTTTGACTTTCGTTCCTTTTTTCTTTCTCTCTTTCTTTGATGTTGCTACAGTTGAATTTGTGATGGAAATTCCTTGCAAAAGGATTTTCTACGTTTTAAATAGTGAAAATTTAACAGACTATTCGTTTAGCAACAAGACACAATTCAGTGAATAATTCTAAGCTGTGTAGTAAATATGTCTGTGCGTGTGTGCGTGCATGCATGCATGCATGTGTGCATGCGTGTGTGCATGCTTGTGCGGTAACATGAGAAGTACAAACATTCTCATGCTTGGTTAAAGCAGAGAGTTGATAGTTGGAGCTCTAATAATGGTAAAGAAGGGGGTCTTCTTGACTTGCAGGCTGTCAAACTGTGAAATACTGAATGTGGTGCGATGCATGCTAGCTCTGAACATGCGGTTAAGAGAATGCACATAACAGCAGATCTTATCCTTGAGATGCAAGTTGACTTCCAGCAATGTACAGTATGCACGCTTCAGTTTTTTCTTCTGTATACACACCTAGCATTCAGAGGGGCAAGGTTTGTACAGATTTCCATTAAACTGCATTAGTTGCTTTCAAAGTCGAACTTTGAACAGAGGTCATCTAATAATATCTGCTTGCTGCCTTTAAAACCCATTTCTCAGCTTGAAAGCTGTAAGCATACGAATGACAGCATGACTAAACTATTGGATGACGAAGCCTGTGAAAGTGATCACACATACGTTGATGATGAATACACATCATGCCACTGGGTACACAGCCAAGTTCAAATATTATGAAAATGTTGTCTAATCTAAACAAATAAGGCCTAATCCTCAGTGCTGGGATTGGTTGCAGGTAGAGTGCAGCCATTACTCACTGTCTGACAAAGCGCAATCTTTGCGCGCGCACACACATACACAGATCTATTGCTTTATCTACAGAGATTTTACACCACTGTCGGAAAGTCTATAAACATTTCGGAGAACCCAGATGTCAACCATTTCTGTACATTTCTTACTACTTTTTGAACAGTTGCCTTGTTTCATATTAACTGATGAAAGAACCAGATGAGATGTGGCACATACAGTATAACCATGTAAAAAGGTACTGGCATAGAAAACTGTTAAAACAGAAGCTTTGGGAGATTTTCACTACTGAAAACCAGACTTGCCAACCTTTGCCTGGTAACAAATTCCTTTCAAACTTAAATGTATGGCACGGTGGCTTGATAGTTAGCATCATCACTTGGGTATTGAGGGTCATCAGTTCAAATCTCATCTCCAGTCTGTGTTCTCGGTGGTTTCCTCAGGGTCCCCTGGTTTCCTCCCATAGTTCGAAGGCATGTGTTGTAGGCTGATCGGTGTTTTCAGTGCTTGCAATCCTAAGGTGCCTGGGATAGACTCCAGGCCTCTTCACAGGAAAAGTGGTACAAAGAATGGATGGATGAGCTAAAATAATATATTATCATCAGAGTATTCTGTCACTATTTTAGATAGATCTATTTACAAGGCATTGCAACATGATTAAGACACTTTTTTAATTTCCCTTTTTTCTATTTGTATTCTAATAACAAATGGTTAAACTCACAAAAATTCTGCTAAATCCTGTTCCATTAGCCATTTTCTACTGACACACAGTAACCCCTGATACCCAGTGCTCCCACTACAATCCTCCCTCCTATAAAATAAAACAGCTTGCTCCATCTGTCAGAAAATAAATAGACCAATGCAGAGCAGAATGGGGTATAAATAATAAATAATATTTGATTGAACTTTATTGTACTAACAATATAAACAAACATGTATCAAACAAACCATATATTTAAGAAGCTATCCTGCAAGAGACAGACAGACCAAGAGCCATGTAACGTACCCAGGTTAGCTACTAAGGAATACACACTGAAACTTAACATCTGTTTTTTTTTTTTTGTTTTTTTCAGTCAGCACACCAGGCGACGGATACTCCTTACCCTGGTGATATATATCCGTCGTTTCTGTGGCAGTTACGTGAGGGTTCGGGTTGCCAGTTTTACTCCTGATTGTCATCCACACGCACTTTGGGAACAACAATTAGCTTAACCTCATGTCTTTTGTCGACTGTGGGAGGAAACCGGAGTATGCGGAGAAAACCCACTAATCCACCATGCCACCAACATCTGTTATTGATGAAAATCAACTGGACATTATTGGGTTTTATTCTCACAGAGTTTCTTTTTATTTGTGTGCATACTTACAGCTTCATTCTATTAAAAAAATTCTCTCTCTCTCTCTCTCTCTCTCTCTATATATATATATATATAATTTTTTTTTTAATAATCTACAAATAGAAAAAACACCCTGCTAGTTTGTGCTTGTGACTTCAAGACTGAGTTTCAGGCACATTACATAACACTGTAAGTGCATATGTATAGTATATTTATTTAATTAAATATTAAATTGAGAAAAATAAATACATGATAATTTGCTCATTTAAAAGCTGTAATCCTTTGTGAACCTATCTGGATAATCAGCCTTTTAAGGATATCATCAAGTTTGCATGTGTTTTTATACACAAACCTTAAATCGAGGCCTGAAATTGTTTAAATCTGCGGCCAACTGACACATATTTAGGCATAAATTTTCAAGTTCTGAAGTGTGGAGAGAAATGTTTATAAATTCAAATCAACATGCTTCATGTTTCATATTTTCATAAATAAGGACAGAAAGTTCTCACAGTGAGTTTGTCCCTCTGATGAATGATCTCACAGGCTTTCATCAATCCTGTGCAGCAGCAGCACAGTTAGGAAAGAGCACAACTGGGAATGTGGCCCAGGATCCACTTAAAGCTTGCACAGATCTACACAATTCAGTACATGAGAGGTGAGATGAGGAGTGGAAAAAAAAAAAAAGGAGATAAAGATTCGAGTAAGCTAGAAACACACTTAAGAGCTAGACTGCATTGACTTGCATTGAGTTCACTCCTTCCTAGACTTTCGTTCTATGTTACAGTTTTTCCTGAGGGGTAAATTGTTCAATAACATGAGGGAATATTGAGGGAAATCTATATGTCAAACTGACACCTTTTTTAATGCTAGACAATTAACACAAATATAATAATAATAATAAAAAAAGAAGAATTAAACAAATAAAAAAGTTATTTTATGTCTCTTCATGTAAGTGTATATTTGTTGCTTGGCCCAAGAACCAGGTCACCACTTTTTCAAGCTTATTCTAAAGTTAACATGAACTTTAGAACATGACATAGTGTGCAACAGAAATCTCTTATTTCACGGTGCATTTCATTTCATTGATGATTTAAAATTGACAAGCTTTTTTTCCCCTCTATTGTGATCTCTTGTGGATGTTTGGCTCAGCAAATTGAAACTGAAAGAAGCATGGTGCGTTTCTTTTCCACTTAACTCACTTACTGTATGTCAGTCTATATTTAGACAAGATGATGCACACAGTTACTGGTAATTTAGAAAAAAAGAAAATCTGTTAAAAGTCATGCAGATAACCATAATGGGATGCTAAAAAGTTGTCAGCCGTTAAATGTGGTTATGCAAGCAATTTTGTGGACTTTTCAGGAATCCTGCTTTGTGGTGTCAAGTTAAGTTCAAGCTGAAGAGTGTCAGAGAGTACTAATCTGCGCGCACATCCTCAATCGTGATCACATTTCGAACTCTAACTTCATCCATTTGCCAAAAGAAACCCAAGTGTTCCCCAAGTGCGTGCAGATCTGTGTGAGAACAGAGTTTAGTGTGTGTGTGTGTGTGTGTGTGTGTGTGTGTGTGTAAGAGAGAATGAGAGAGAGAGAGGGTGAGACAGAGATCTCTCTGATGGATAAAAACTGGGTGATGGTGCTTTGTGGCTGACCCTGCCATGCCCTGCAGTCCCAACATACAGCATCTCCCACACCTCTACTGAGCCGACACTGGGAAAATAACTGCAATTAGGGAGCTGTTAGGGAGCCAAGCGTGCACGTCGTGACACATTACCCAAAGCTGAGCAGCACTTTAGGCAACAGGGGAGAAGAGATATGGCCAATTGTCAAACAACGAAAACATTCGTCTAAGTGTTTACTGTGTCATTATACCCCTAAACACAATGCTGTCACGAACTGCTGTGTAATTATCAAGTCTAATTATTTCAAACTGTAAGGTGACTCTGTGATCCCTACAGACAGACAAGTAAAACCTGAAAATGAAGATGCTTTCGTCAAATATAAACCCTAGTCATATCAGAGTCATTTTTTTCCCCCCCCTGATTATTTTGTTTTTCTTTGCTTTTCCTTAAAGGGCTTTCTATGTGAGTCTAATAAAAATATGGTTCCCTAGTGTAGATAAATTTGTCATTTATCAGGACACTGTCCTAAAGCAATTTATCTTTTGGAGCACTTTCATAAATATCACTCCCAGAAATAGCTGAAAAATTGTAACATGATAACATGACAAATATAGATGGGACTATGGAAAAGAAATAAATTAGGAGGAGGCACTGGGAGCTATCATCCTGAAAATGCCTATTTTCCTACATTAACACATCCCGAAGTGTTTTTACTCATGTTATACAACTCACTCACTCACTCAGCGTATATAACGCTTTATCCTGTACACAGTGTCGCAGGTGGCCTGGAGCCTGTCCCAGGAATCTTAGGGCACGAGGTAGGGTACACCCTCGACAGGGTGCCAATCTATCGCAGGGCACATACATACCTTACACACTCACATACTCATTCGCACACGGGCGATTTGGAAACGCCAATTAGCCTAATCTGCATGTCTTTGGACTGTGGGATGAAATCGGAGTATCTTTAGGAAACCCACCAAGCACGGGGAGAACATGTAAACTCCACGCACAGAGAGGCGGGAATTGAAGCTAACTGGAAATCGAACCCGGGTCCTAGAGGTGCAAGGCGACAATGCTAATCACAAATATATTATGAGCTTCTAAAAAAACATTTAAATACATTTATTATTAACCTATTATTGCGTAGAGTGTCCTTGAGATTAAGTTAACAAACAACAATGTACAAGAACTTTTGCATCAACATAAACCTGTGATTTAAATAATAGTTGGAACTATCGTGAGCTTCGTACAAACTTACTCATTAGCGATGTTTCGATTTTGCCTTAAGGAATATTTATGAGCGTTGAGTAAATCCATTAATTATCATTGGCTCTTCTGTGGAGACAAGACTTTGACAGGCAGACGGCGTCCAAGACAAACCTGTGTTTAGAAAAGCCTGTAATTTTAACATGCGAGTTCCATTAAGTGGTCTTCAACCACGGACAGTGATTACATTTCGCTGTGTCAGTCTACACTGAATCTTATCCAGCTGTGGGATGCAAAGTTGGCGGAAATCAATGATACAGCAAAATGTGTGCATGAGAAGGATATATGCAAATATTTTCACCAGAGTGGTCATGCTGCAATGGCATCCATCTATCTATCCATCCATCCATCCATCTATCCATCTATCCATCTATCTATCTATCTATCTATAATGTATTACAGGTGAAGGTCACTGTCAATGACAATATAATAAACATAAATACAAATAACAGGCCTGTTATAAAAAGAAAAAGTGTTCCACATGAGTATGTGCATAATATGCAATCACAATGGAAAAAAAAACTAAGCTTAGCATGTGGTGTACTGTAATCATTTCAACATCATGTGATCATGTGAAAAAGAATCACAACTGAACAAATGAAACACACAATAATTAATGAACAACAAAGATAATCAAATGTAAAAAGACTACTACATGTGAAATGTATTAAAATGTATGAAAAATAACAATACGTTTCTAAAGAAGAAAAAGTTAATGCAACTTTTCTTCAAGCTTATTGGGTTAGGGGTGAGCCCAAAAGCTTAGAAGCTAGATCATTTGGCTATGTTGTCCAACTCTGGGTGAGCACAGCCAGATCACTCCCACTGACAAAGACCATTGTCTCATACTGAGCCTCTAATCAAGGCAACGTGGAGACTGAAAACACACACACACACACACACACACACACACACACACATATATATATGCATGTATATACACACACTCCCAGCTTGGCCAAAGGAGAGCAATGACAGGATGTTTCATATGACCATTATGCTTGCCAGTAACTAGAGCTTACAGATTTGGTGTGACTTTTGTGTCTCTTGCCACCAATTTGTTCACAGAATTGATGTGCCGCATTTTTCCCCCCTTTTTTTTTTTTGCAAATGACGTTGATGCCCTGGACGCTGACAAAAAGAACAGGGGAGAAAGACAAAACTGTCATTATGTCAGCCATCTCAAGCCTGTTTGGTGTCCACCTGAACTGCAGGCCCTTTGTGAAAGCAACTCCAAACTTTTTTATTATTATAATTTTTTTTTTTTTTTTTTAACTCATCATTCTTATCACGTTTACTGTAAAGGGAAGCCATTACTCATATTATTCAACATAATAAGTCTGGCCAGAAAGAAAGAGAATCACTTCTGGGTGTGTGAGTCATGAGCAACATGGATAATCTGTTTTACTACTCCACTCTTTCACCGCCACAGCTGTTGGAATGCCTCTGTTTTATTATGACTAAAGTCGAATTATCATGGATTTTCTTGTACTCAAAGATGAGGTTAAAAGTCACAAGTGCGCTTTACAGTCGGTCTTTCAAGGATTTAGGATTTCTGGATTGAAATCAGACTTTTATCTTCTCCAGAAAGGTTATTGCTTTGGTGACCCCCCAAAGGGAACCACATTTATAGCTAGACTTAGGATATAGAACAAGTCTAAGCAGTCTATGTGAAAAGTCTGGGAGTGTGTTCGAGTCAACATTGTGCAAGTTTGGGCAAAGTGATGCTCATTTCAATCAAACAAGCCTGAAAGTGACAACGAACCTGTCTGATGGTGGTCCATTAGAGGCAGCTCTTATATTATACTTGAATAACATTTAAAGAAAGCCACTTTGTCATGACAGCAACTAATATGTAATATACATCAAATGAGATTAATGTAGAGTATCAAGCCTACATGAAATTCACAAGCTCTGCATACAAATTTCACAAAGCAAGAGAGAGTTGTGATATTGAAATTCCATTGCATTAGAGGTTGCATGTAATCTGACTTTTCATTGTTATTAACCTTGTTCAAAAATGGTTACTGCATTTAAAAAAATTTAATCCTCATCTTGAAGGTATTCACTAACAGCACATTAACAGTGCTTTGCAAGCAATTTTAAAAACCTTCATTCATACTTCATTCCAATTTCCTTCAGCTGGGATGTAAGGGATAAAACATTTGGTGTATCCTGTTATTGGGGGGAAAAAAGGAATTTGTGTGGCGTAAAAGAAAAACAAAAAAAAACATACTTTTAAACATATATTTTATAGTTACTATAGGGCTAAACATCTGTTACTTCCAGTTATTACCTTCCTTATAGCAACTATAAGCAGTCTCACATTCATTCTCTCTCTTGTAGTTAATAAGACAAGAAAATTGCCTATCATGACACAGTTTCATGAGACCCCACTGTCCTTATATGAAAACATTTTCTCACAACTACATTATGTCTATCCTCGTAGGATCCTCATATGTAGAATGGTGTGTATTGCTCTTTGGCTAAACTTCCTCCTGTTTGAAGACAAGGATCAAGTTTAACAGTTATTAAGTGAGAATAAACCGGAGTGAGTAGAAATTACACTAGAGAAAACACTAGAGTTTAGGTATTAGCAGGTTAAAGTAAAAAAAAAAACTTTATCAATCACTGACACTGGAAATTCATGATGTCAATAAATTTACAGTGAGTTGAATAGCAACGTGTCAGAGCTGCTGTTATAGAAGACTAAAGAGCACCTTCAGAATTAAACATCATTGTGCTATCGATATCTTTCCAAAACAACATGTTCTAAATGATCAATTTCAGAATGTTCAAAATTATTAATTTAGTTTGAGAATTATATCTGAAATTCATGAAATCTTTTCAAAAGATTACAATAAAATGGTTTACCATTATAGAGGATGAAGGTTTTGTTTTCTTTTTTTTCAGGAAATCTGCTTCCCAATAGATAAAAAGCCAGATACTGTCATACTAAATACGTTGCAAATCTTAATGGAAATGAGTCAGACAAAAAGTGCACTAGCAAGATCAGAACAGTTACTTACAAAAAGTTCATCCATAGTTGTTGAGGCTTCATTGCGATTTAAGTCAAATTTTTACTTGCAAAAAATAAACTGACTTTCACTGTAAATTATAAACGTCTCCTATAAAAGAAAATGTTATGCTTCGCTTCATATACAGTTAGGTTTCTTGTTCATTATGACACTATAGGATGTGTCAAATGTAAAGCTGTTTGCTTGAGAATCAGGATCATTTAGTTCAGGGAATAATTTATTCATTCTTGTTACCCCACCAGGTTAAGCACTCAAATGACTGGAGTAATCTCTGAATCAGTCTTTGACTTTGGGTGGAGCTTTTCGTTATGTGAATCCTCATACAATAACAAATAACAATCCTGTTATTTTTCATGAGCTACAGTACAGGCTGATATTTTGACAGGTGGAGCTGGAGGTCTTTCAGAATCCCCAAAGATTAGGTTATTCATGATATTAATTTTTCCAATGACAGAAAAGGATGAAGTCACATTTTTAAAACTAATAAAATACCCAGGTTCCCCTCTGATTACCATGTCGTTTCAGTTATATTCATGATAGGATATGTTTTTACTTAATGACTTGGATGTGCATCAAAAACACCTACTCAACTAACCTGGCCACACACACACACATTTCATCATTTCTATTTTGCACTGTTTTGGTATTCTCGCTTCTGACACAGAGGCAGGAGAGGGTTAAGAGAGAGGCTAAAGGCGCCCTCCAAATCAACCCCACCCCCTCCTTCATCCCTGCGCTGTCTGCTTGCCAGAGGCCCTGTGAATGGTTCTAACCAGACCCATGCAGGTGATGAAACCTGAGAGGCTTTTATTCCGTTTGGGCCAAGGCACTCCTGCTTATGTGAAGAGATGTGGACTGACAGGGGGCTTTTGAACATGCACCTTTGTTTCAGGAGCGCTGCCTTTAGTGAAGCGTGACCTGGGGCACTGGAGATGATGGACCTGCATTAGTTCAGTCTTAAATGGATGTCTCTCTCTCTCTTTCCTTGCACTTTCTCTATCTGTGTCTGTAAGATGACAGAGTAAAAAGAACAGCAAAGTGATTCAGCTTTTAAATATCACCTCACACTCATGCAGGATTAAGG
>JAQQZT010000036.1:24262426-24276393 GCA_030068275.1 Clarias platycephalus | reverse complement strand
TGTAAGATGACAGAGTAAAAAGAACAGCAAAGTGATTCAGCTTTTAAATATCACCTCACACTCATGCAGGATTAAGGTCTAAGCATATACATATTTTTTTTAATATGATAAATCTTTTATTGGTTTTATGTTGCTGCTTTTGTACTGGTGTCCCTGCATACATATGGGTTTGTGTGCACGTGTCCGTGTGTCTATGTATACATCGCCAACATTATGATTCAACAAGAAAAGGGTGTGTCTGCTGGCATACTGGTTCATGTATTGCTGCCACAGGCTAAGTGACTGGCTATAAGCCAGAACACACAGTCTCACATACTCATTCTCTCTATCTCTCTTGCTCTTTCTCTCCATCTGGGTTTCTTGACTTTTCTCCTGCAAGCTCCTCAGGTATACCTAAGAGATTCATGAACTGATACCAGTGTACTGTTATGTAAAATGTCATTTAAATGCCTCTAAGGTGATGAAATATCAGTTTGCCACACATTTTGAACTCCATAGTTCCACTGCTGTTGCCTCCGGTGAAACCATAAAAGCCCAGAATTCAGAAATCAGAGTCCTCATCTCTTACTGTTTCCTCCCAGAGTTTCTTCGGTTACAGAGTGGAAAAGGAAAATAGTAAAAGCCAGCGCCGTAGGGACTTTTATCAGTAAGCCTGGACCGTACTGATCACTAGATCCCTGGCTAATTTCTTCTAAATACAAAGTGACATTTTACATCTGCCCCTCCACCCCGATCATTCTTTTAAATATTGTTTTACACTGTTTGACATTTGCATGGGCTTTGAAATACTCCACATATCAGGTTGGATGTGGGTACCTACAGTATCTGCATGCTTCTCTTTTTGGAGGTTTCCTCTTCAGAACAAAGACTCGTTTTCTTTCACTGATGAGCATGATGTAAATATGACTTTTTTTTTTTAAAGGAGAAACACTCAAGATGATGAATTGCAGACTGTCATTTATTTGGGCTGGGGGGGTTGTTGACATTTCAACAGAGGTGGAAATTGAGCTTTTCATGCAATGGGCGTGAGATAACCACCCACCAGTACTTGAATGGGAAGTGCCAACAATAGCTATTAAACAATATGAGTCATACATGGATTCCACATTATTCAAAAAGTGACCTCATTCATGCGTCTGAAATTGCACATCTAACCATTTTTAGGTAATTATCTAGATGTGGGATGATTGCTATTAACTGTAATTTAGTATACCAGTGAAATTCATTCCAATTATTTAAACCGAACCACTCCTAGATGCAGTTTACCTAACCTCCACCTAACAGAGGAGATTATAATTCAAATGGCACCCACAGAAATATTTCTGACATTTCTCCATCACACTCGTAGTATATTTTAATCCAGGTAGTCAGAAATAATGATCACAGGCAAATTCTTGGCTTTAATAAATCTAACAACCTGTATTTTATTTCAGAAACTGTTAATTGTTGGGAATGTCATACATATCATTTCATACAGTTTAATAAATTCAAAGACACAGATTTCCATATTTCAGCCGTACAAGCAAGCTAACAAGAGTCTCACAGCAAATTCAGCTCACTAACTAGCATTGTCCCTCATGTTGCAATTGTAATATAAAAATAATAGCTAAATAAACTGGACATTTATGGGACAGCCAAATGAATACTTTCGTTAATGATGACCAAAATATATTCCCAATTGCAGCCTAGTGCCAACATGTGTTATAAGTACAAAAACCGGTGGATGTTATGCGAGTTGACTCTTCTAGTTTTTAGAGTTGAATTGTTCAAGAACTTTATTCCCGCATTCACACATACGCACACTCAGGGTGTTAGCTCTCTCCGCACTTGACCACACCCCTGACACCACATACCCCAACTGTCCAATCACTGCAGCCTTATCAATTTGGGGTTGCACTTGTCCATGACACAAGTGGAATCCCAGATACAGATGTACAACATTTCCACCCTTCTGATTGAACACTTCTTGGGAATGGCCATGAGGCCCACCTGTTTCAAGGATCTAAACAGCGCCCTTAAATGTTGTAGGTGCAGCTTCTAATCATTGCAATAAATGATCATATCATCTAAATAGGCAGTGACAATATGCATAAAATAGGCAGAACAATCTGTTCATGATTTATTTGAACGTAATTTAGCTAGGGCTCTGTACAACTTAAATGCATCTGTAAGTCAAATAAGGTGGGAAAAAGCTTTTTTCTTTCGTGGGCCATGAAGTCAAGCCAATCTACCAATATACCTGTTAGATCCAGTCATGAATACAAGCAAGCTGCAACTAACTGATGGAGCAGTTCATTAATTTGGTAATTGGAAACATGTCAAATTTCAATACTCCATTGACTTTACCACACAGAACTGTGCTGTCCCGTCAGTCTTGGGTACAAAGAACAATTGACTGCTCCAGTTAGCGTGCAACTTCACATTTACCACTAGAGTTCATTTTGAATGACTGTTTTTGTATTCAGGTAGTGTATAGGAGTGGATGCACATAACTAACCCAGGATGGTGCTTTATGCAGTGCTCTATGAGGTTTGTGTTTCTGAGCAGGGGCAAAAAAAATGCATCTGAGAATTAGTCCTGCAGTTTAACAACCTTAGCCTTCTGAGACAGCCAAAGATGGTTGCTTCAGGTGGACTGGTGAGGTTTAAGCCATGTTTTTTGTATTCTTAACTTGTCCCAGAACCACTACCAACATAGGAACAACATCTCTCCACAGTTAGGTGGTTTAAGTGGTAAATTTGTCATGAATCACCCAATATGGTTGCTGAACCTCATAGTCGATGTCTCCCAGCCACGGTGTGACCTCATAGGGGCCATGTTAATTGAAGAGCAATTTGGAGCTTGACATGGGTAGTACTCCTCTTGTACAGCTGGCTCTTCTGTTCTTGAGTCTCTGACAAATGAACATGTGTTAAGTGCCCTAGAGTCTGGAGCTTTGTCCACAGTTCAAGAACATATTGAATTTAATTTTTACTCCCAAATTTTTATTAGTGATGTCTAGGATGTTATGGAGTTGTTTGTGTCAGTACAATAATTCAAATAGGAAAAATCCCATGAGGGCACGCAGGACCCCAGGACTGTGCATCTTTGTAAATGATTTTTTTAATTATGTTTTTAATGCTGTCTTCAGATGTTATATGCTGGTACAAGTCAAATTAATTCGTAACAACTCAAAGTTTATGCGGTGTAACACAACCATCATGCCATGACTTCTCAGAATCTCTGCTGGGATTATGACATTGGGATATAACAAGGTAGAGCGCCTATGCAACACTACATTTTGAGATGTTACTCAAGGACTCAACTTCTGCATACCATGCTACATTTGTATGTCTACATGCCATCCAATCCCACGGGCTGATGAGGTCCATGCCAATTTGGTCTAAGGACACAATTACTTTCTTTCTAATTCAAGGGTTAATAGAAAAATGTTAATAGAAAAAAAAGGGTACTTGAGCGCAAAAATGGGCTGGTTTCACTTCCCATTGACTGTTTTACCTGCTTGAAGGCTTGAGGGACTTAGGATCTCGGCAAAGGGGAGGAGCAGAACTCGTTCTTGGGAGACGAGGCAGGGGTCTAGCAGTAAGTAATGCCAGCAGACCGGCCCTCTGCAAGAACTTGAACTTGAACTCTTCTTGCACTTCCGGAGGAGCATAGGAGGGTTGGACCTTAGATTAACCAGTAATTTAAACATTTTGATATAGCTCTCTTTCTTCATCACAACAGATTGGTACAATGCCCGCATTACTGCCGATGCTTCACCAATCGTTTGGTCAATCTCTTGCTCAAATTTCCCCTCACTCTAAAGACCAAAGATACCTCCCTTTCACTTGAAGCAGGATCTTACTTCCAACCTGAATAGGACAATCCCCCCTTTTCTGACCAAGAACAATGGCCTCAGACTTGGAGGTGTTGACTCTCATTGCAGCCCCTTCACATTCAGATACAAACCATGCTAGAGGTCACTGCTTGATGAAGCCACCAGGACCACATCATCTTCAAATAACAGTGATGTCATCCTGGGGTCACTAAAAAGACAGCCGCCTTCCCTTGCCTGCGCCTTGAAAACTGTGATTAAGGGCAGCTGTGGTGGAGTTCAACATGTACTAGGAACAAGTCTGACCTTACATTGGTAATGCGGACCAAACTCTCTCTCTGGTCATACAGGAATCTAAAAGCCTGCAACAACAGGCCCTTCACCCCATACTCTCTAAGGTGTATATTATTTTTCACTCACCTGTCTGTTACTCTCTTTAAAGAGCAATGCAGGACCATGCCATGGCCACCATAGCTAGTATTTAGATCATTTAAGCTTAATTAGTTTTCATTAAAATGAAAGTTGTATTTCTTTAGCATAACAGTACTACTGTATGACAAAAGCAGATATATTCTGTTTTGCTTCTAAATTCGGCTATGTTCAACTTTCTCATGTTTTCACAAACCACCTTGCAAAGGCTCTGCACATTCAGGGCCCTCTGGATAAATGTCAGTTTTGATATACATGATTGATCTCTAAATTTGTTCATATTTTCTTACTAACACACTGCTTATTGTCAGTTATCAGGATAATCACATTTACATTTAATTAAGTACACTGCTGAGGTTTAAAGATACTGCACTGGTGCAGAACCTGGTTTCCTAATCCATAATTAAATTTGGCTTATTAGTAGAAAACACAGCACATTTCCTGATTTTGAACGTCAAGCGTCAAATTATCTGATAGAGCAACTTGCCTATTGTCCACTGTCAGATGGCAAACTATACTACGAGACATGTGTGCAAACAAACCCAAAGGCTAAGCACCATTTAATAGCTGACATGTTAGGTTGCAGCTCTCCAGATGCTTCTCAGTGCCAAACGTGTCAGATTGGCCTCTATATGCGAAGATAAATTGTACAATATGTGACTTATTTCATCTGTTGATTCAGTGACCTCATCTCAATATGAATGGCAGATACACATAGTAGATATGCATCATAAAAGGCTCTCTCTGCACTTATTTGTTGGATTCACCCAGTATCAACTTACTGCACTATATGGAGGAACAAGAGAAGGAAGAGACAGAGAGGATAAGGGAGTGAATATGTAGATTCAAGCACAACAATCTTAAGCGTTATAGTATTAATATACCAGAACAGTTATAAGACAGCTTTTTCTGTCAGATCTTTTTAATATTTCATTACCAGGTGTCCTACTGTTTAATTTATTGGAACATTAAACATTTCAATTGTCTTCCTTTTATTTTCAATGCAGATTATTCATTCTCTACAAATTAGAACCCTAAATCTTGTCTCAGTTGTGTTTAAACAACACAAATAACTCTTTAATATTTGCAAGCAGTGAAATTGTATCATGTTAGTTTTGAAAACATCTTTAGTTGTTATGTGGCTCAGGTTAGGATTTTATTTATGTTGCTTTCCCTTGATGAGAAAGTTACAATCTCACTTCATAATCACACTTTACATTAATGTTTAAACTGTTTAAAACAATCGTAATAAAATCTTTGGCCAGTGAGAAATTGGATCCACTTCTGTTTAACATTTAAGTGCTCTGGGGAATTAACAGACATGTACTCCACGTTTCTCCACATTTTAAGCAAGCACTAATGAAGTCTTGTTCTTTCAGTTTGTCTGGAAGGGTTCTGAGCTATAAAAACACATTATAGAGAGATACTATTGGCAAGCAGTACTGAAGAACACAAGTATGATAATCAGCAGAGCATTGATTTTATTTGTTTTGCTCTAATGAGGTGTGACTTTGTTCTTAGAATGAAAAGAAAAAAATTGGGGCCTCAACAAATGTATTTACGTTTTTGCTGCCTGTTTCACTTCCCTTCAACTAAGTTCTATTATATCTATCTACCTACTGTACCTATCACACCAATAATTGATCTTCGTCGTAGTCAATAACGCTTTATCCTGTATTCAGAGTCTCAGCGGAGCCTGGAGCCTATCCCAGGAGACTTAGGGCATGAGGTGGGGTACACCATGGACAGGATGCCAATCCATCGCAGGGTACACATTCATACACACACTCATTATGGGCAATTTAGGAACGCCAATTAGCCTAATCTGCAGGTCTTTGGACTTTGGGAGGAAACCAGAGTAACCAGAGAAATTCACCAAGCACCATGGACATACTGTAGAGACAGGAATTGAACCTAGCCAGGAATCGAATAAGGACTCTGGCGGTGCAAGGTGGTGCTAACCACTACACCACCGTGCCACCTCATTATCAATTATACACCAGTAAACTGGTGACAGGATCACAGGCACCAAATGCTTACCCATGCCAATGGGGACCACAGCGGGTCTTGTTCTGTCCCTCAAAAAAAAAAAAAGTTTAAATCACTGAAAAAAAAAAAGTTAGTGCTGGTCATGCTTAAAGGGCACCAGAATGCCCAGATCACTACAGCCCACCACGTGCGGGGCGGACACCCTGACAAGGCCCCCAAATTTCCCAGATCCCAATCTGATTTAGTACCCATGGAATGCGGCAGACAAACAAGCTTGATTCCACAGCACTCAAAGGATCTCCTGCCAAAGTCCTGGTGCTAGACACCACAGCACAAATCCAGATGCCGAGGGGCCAGAGCTGCACACATGGCACAGGAGAAATCCAAAACCTAGGTGGGTTTAATGTTAATGCTTTTAATGTTTAGCTGATTGGTGTGTGATACTGAGAAATACCATTTAAGAAAAAAATATTTACCACTTACAATTGGAAAGACACACTTTAAAATCTGTCTGCAGCTTTTTAGTGCCATTTCCCTATAGATGTGACTTTTCAACATACACATATCTGTTTTATTGCAAAGTCACATCTGTAGGGAAATGGTTTCCCCTTACCTTGTCATGTCAGTTTTTACTAATTACTAAGTTTTTACTCAGATTACTAATTTGTGCAATTTTACCTTAAGTAAAGTATATAGATACTCTTTACACTCATCTGATGAGAATTATACACTGTGTTTGTATCAATCGCTACCAATTCCTTGATACACACACCTCCTCCTCTCTGATTTTTGCACTTTAAACATGCTTCAAGTCCAATTTATGATTTTAGCTCCATCTTCATGCTAGTTTGTTAAAAAACTTTTAGGTAGTTATGCAATTGCTATGGATGAATCTGGAGCAGATCATCATCATCTTACATTCTACTATTTAATCCTAGCATTGAGTATTATAACCTGAGGAATATTTATACAGGAAACTAACAAGGTAATGAGTGCAACAAGTAGATGATGCCAAAATAGCTTGGATTTAAATTGTACTGCAGCTTTCTTTCCCCCAGAAAACCCAGCAAAATATTAGCATTACCATACCCACCACCACCTGTTAAAACTGTTAATTTAACTGGTGCCAAAGGGGCATGCTTGATTTGCCCACCGAATGATCCTTGACCATGCCAGTTGAGCTGTGATCTGATTACACACTTCCCTGACTGTGAAGTGGGGGGAGGCTCTGTCTGCAAGTATTCACGTGTCTTGACCAGCCTGTCCTGGCAAGCTCTTTTTTGGATCAGTGTGCCCAGGGTGATATCAAAAACCCTGGTATTGTGACTGAGCCTGTAGAGTTGGCATTGTGTGGTGCCCTGGAATGGGACAATGGCTCAGCGGGCAGGGAACACAACAGGGGTTTAGAAGCAGCTGCAGCACTGGTCGTCATGATGCCTACACGATTACAATGGCCCAGCATGGCACTTCGGCACAGGCACACAAACGGCCTCTAGTGCATCAAAGAATAAGGAATGGAGTAAGATTTAAGTAAATTCACACTTTAAATTAATGTATTTTTTTAATAAAGAAATATTTTTTACTATGTGCATGAGCCCATCTTTTAGTTAAATTACAAATATATTTTCATTTATGCAAGCATGTGTACTTTTGGAACAGCAATGCATATGTAGGAAGATACAATGACATAATACCCGTGCATGCTAAAAGGCTTTGAAACCCATTCCGGCTATTTTCATCCATTGCCTCAATGTACAACCGGTTTCCTTTACTTTTTAAATAATTAGTATGGCTATTATTATATATTTTTAAAAGTTTTTTCTCATTTTTTTCTTAGGAAAGTAAACAAGCAAACGGTAGCCCCTGAGGCACATTAACATGCAGTAAGCTAGGAAAGTTTGCCACATCCCTGGATGACATCATATGTGAGATGATGGAGAGCTTTGCATGTTTTTTAGTAACTTTTATGGACCATTTTCCCTGTCTATTACAGAGAACCACAGTCCAGTCAATCAAGCTGTCATCCTGTCCATCTTAATCCTTTAATGCGGAGGAGCTAAGCCAGAAACGGCCATCATGGGTGTCTTGTTGTCAAGATCCTGACCCTGTCTTTATAGGCAGTCCTGTGTGACAAGGCTGCTTTTGGGGTAATAGAAAATTAAATTTTTGGGAGGCTCATAAATCAAACTTCTCATTTCAATCCAAACCAATCTGATCCATCAGCAGAGCAGGATTACTCATATTCCTGATGTGTACTTTTCTCTGCATGACAGCCTCAAATTTTCCTCTCAGTGTCTCAGTAAAGTTTTTTTTTTTTTTTAATCTTCAAATAATTATCTGAAATTAGCTCTGAACGATGTTTACACTTATTCACCTTGCATGCTCTCCCCAGCTGCAGATCTGTATATTCATCCAAAAACGCCTAATCCTTCTTAATTCTCTAATTCTCCTTTATGAAAAACTATCCAACAGCAATTAATGTGGAAAATATAGATGGAAAGATGGAGATCAGCCACACAAAGCACACATCTGTCAAAACGTCAGAGTCTGTGACAGGGTAATACCATGTCTTAAAAGATAAGCTCTAGCTCTACATCCATTTCACCTTTGCAGACCCTTTCAAAAGGATACTATTGAGTTTTAAAACTAAAAATAAATAGATATTAATAGAAATGTTCAGACTTAGAGTTTGCTGATATGATTGGGATTACAGTGAGTAGCTCTGGCTTTTGTGCAGTTGCATTTTTCTGTACCAAATAAGAGCATGGTCTTTGTGCTCCTATGTGCAATACAAACTCCTGATGAAAAGTGATATACTGTATAGTGTGTGTGTGTGTGTGTGTGTGTGTGTGTGTGTGTGTGTGTGTGTGTGTGTGTGTGTGTGACAAACTCAACTCCTACATGCTGCATAGTTAGGATTAGCATAGTTAGGCATTTTTACATGCTAGTTTAAATTTTTTCCTTAGAGAGCATATCATCTACTTTATACAAGGAAAGCAGACAGGTTTCTATCTGACTGGATAATTATTGCTGAAAGCATCTCTTTCTCCTGGGCTGTCCAAGTGAAACATGCTGTGACATCTCCTTACCTAACAGCCAACGAAAATAGCATGAATTCTTCCATCAAGACTTGCAATTTGTCATCAATCTTGACATAATGTTTAAAAGTGCCTTACAGACATGATTTATTGACAAAAAGTGAAGTATTGAGAGGTCGGTATACCTCTGATGCAAGACAAATGACATAGGTATTTCATAATAATGATCATTATCGTATTTAACTTAATATGCATGCTTTCATTTCAGTAACTGTCACTTTCATAGTGTAGTCATTGTGTGAGCGTTAACTGTAGATGTCTGGCTAGGCTCCGTCGTGTTCAAGCAATTCTTTGGCATGCCATTGAAAGCTGAATTTGGTCTCTGTTTATGTTTTGGAGGGAACACAAGTATCTTCCCTTAATTACGTAGGACTAACAGGGCCTCAATGAGCCGTAAAGAGTCCATTGTTTGAGGAGGGGTTCCCCTGTCAGAGGCTCAAGCGAACTTTGATTTAAGACTAGGAGAACAAACGCACAAGACCAACATTGAAACCAAAGTGATGTGTAGATGGAAAAAAAAAAACATTTGGACATGCTGAGAAGATGACTGTTAATGCACTTGTTGCCAATTCTGGTTGTCAGCACAATAATAGAGAAGTTTATTGGCTTAAATGTTAGAGACAGGATAACACTGAGGATATGCAGGAACGTTTGGGTTATCTTGAACAATAGCTTGATCTTCAATTCAGTACAACCAACTTCCACATAGTAAAAGTAGAGTTCAATTCAAACTGGGATTTCTGATTTTGCAGAATAACCGAACACCATTATGAGAATAAAAACTACTTTATTTCTCTATATAACCCCCTACTACACTAATTAACTTATCCCAGTGTTTCACTCATGCTTGGATACCATCAAAAGGTAGAAAGCCTTAATACACTGGAGCCATGATCTGGCTGCCTGCTCCACGTCTGAAATGCTGGCCTCCCAGGAACTCCAGTAATGGCCCAAACATTTGGAAATCACTTGGAGCGAGGTCAGGACTGTACTTCGGATGTGGAAATAAATCCTAGCCGAGTTCCTTTAAGGTGCAAGTGGTGTTCATGAATGTTTGTGAACTCGTACAGTTCCCACAGACAGATGCGTCTTTTTCATAAATTGGGGTCCATCGATTTTCAAGGGTCAGATGTGCACATGACTTGAATGCACATTGTATATAAAATCTGATTTTTTGAAACAGCCCCCCCCCCAAGAGTGTGACGTGCAGCACAGTAGCGTAGTGGTTGGGACTATCACCTTGCATCTCCAGGTTCTGGGTTTTATTCCCGCCTCTGTGTGCATGGAGTTTGCACTTTCTCCCTTTAGTTACCCTCTTACAGTACAAAGACATGCAGATTAGGCGAATTGCTGTTCTCAAATTGCCTGTTGTGTGTGAATGATCGTGTGAGTGTGTATGGATTGGCACCCCATCCAGAGTGTACCCCATCTCGTTTCCTAAGTCTCCTGGGATAGGCTTTACGCCCCCCGCGACCCTGAATATAGGATTAAGCGGTATAGACGACGAATGAGTGAGTACGAGTGTGATTGGGGCGGCATGGTGGCATAGTGGTTAGCATTGTCGCCTTGCACCTCCAGGAGTTGCATGTTCCCTGTGCTTGGTGGATTTCCTCCCACAGTCAAAAAGACATGCAGATTAAGCTGACTGACATTCCTAAATTTCCCATAGTGTGTGAATGTGTGTGTCCCTGAATAAAGAATAAAGCGGTATAGACGATGAGTGAGTGAGTGAAGAGTGACTGCTCTAGATGCAAATTTAATATAGTAATAGAACAAGATCACAAACCCACAACTCATACATGTTAAAGTATAATTAACTGTGGATTAGTCACCTGTATGTTTATGCACCTGTGGAAATGTGGAAGGCCAAGGATACTGCTCACCATGATGCAAACACCACCATTTTTCACTGTATGAATAAAATTCTCAGGGAGTGAGCACTTTTTAAATTATAGTTATAGTTATAATTATAATAACTTCATCTCCAGATTGAAACAGTACAGAATATTGTCCAAAACACTAAAACCATTTGGGGATTATTTAAGTACCGATAGTAATGCTGTTACGTATAATTTGAGGGAAAGACTTTTTTACAGTACATGCACGTTTATATTATTTTATTTATATATTTCATATTATATGTTTCTACCGAAAAACAAATATTTTCCTCCAAAACAGGAAAAACTCATACACTACAAAAGAAAATAAGACATTTTTTCCACAGTAGCTATTGCAATGCACCCATCTATATGCCAGTATCAATAATGGTCTGCCTTAATCTCCTAAACTGATATATAAGTAGCAGACAATTCTTGATTCAGGCAATTCAGAGCTGCTCACTGCTAACCTGACTTGGTTTTACCAGTGCTTGGAACGCAGGCTTTCTGCACTTCTTCACATCCTTGTGCTCTTTTAATGTGATCCTGCAGATGTCTAATACATTTACGGTCATAAATTAGATCAGGAGGTTCTGTTTTCTATTATTTTGTCCTTTCAAAGTGCTGTCGGACTGCACTGTAGCCACATCAAATGCAGCACCTGAAGTATGTAACCGATTTCTCTAGCGCTTTGTTTTAATCTGGATCTAGCTAAATAGAACATATTTGTCTTTGTTTCCACGGCTTGTTATCTTTAGATAAAAAAGGTACTGAACTTTGTGAATGTCCCTCTAAACAAAAATTTCCATTCTGCATTACGATATTTTTTGGATTCTAATTAAAAAAAAAAAAAAGAGCATAAAGATGTCTTAATACTGTCCCACAATTATGTATGGGTATCAAATAGACTGCACAATGTGTAAAACGTTTTTCCATCACTTGTTCAAAACCTCTTGTTTTGTTTTGCTGCACAGTGCAAGCATATGGGTCTCATTTTTAACTGTTGGCCTTCATTTTCAGTTCAATCCTCGTACCTGACCAGTTTCAGATTATTTATTATTATTATTGTTTTTTTTTTTGTTAACCCACAAAATGACCTATGAATCATTCAAGCATAACGCCATCTAACTTCGGGCATAAACCAGTCAGAAATAGGTGCAGATGATGACGGATGATCAGGCCGGTGATTAGTACAGTGAAACCTCAGATTATGAGCATAATTTGTTCCGGAAGTGGGCTCGTATTCCAAAACACTCGTAAACCAAATTAAATTTTCCCATAACAAATAATGGAAACTCAAATTATTTGTTCTACAGCCACAAAAAATAAATACATAAAAATAACTAATACAAAATATAAAGTAAAAATAAAACAAATTAACCTGCACTTTACTTTTAAAAAAGTAAAAATAAATCCTGACAGATAAGTGTTTCCGTTTATGCGCGCAGGTGCTGTGTGTGTGTTTGCAAGGAACATCACTAATCACACTCGCGTGAGCGCATACCAACGGAATCACTGCTGTAAAGTAAAAAACATACGCAATACACGTGCGCTGTACACACACGCTTACAAACACAAAATAAAATATGTTTCACACACACGTGGTCACAGTGTTATAGTAAACAGTGCACGGGTGCACGGATGTTGATTATACCAGTAAGAGTCGCGCACTAAGACCCAGCAGGGGAGACGTTTACCTACAATTCAAGATGATACAAGACACGTGAATACTATGTGAATATTGAGTGGTTGGAACAGACAAGAGGGGAAATGAGGTTGCTTCTGTGGTTGTTAAATATAAGAGCAATTTTTAAACTGTTAGGCTCTATCTCTTTTCAGCTCTTACTTTCAACTTACTTAACTCCATCTTTATGCACTTTGCAGTTGCCAGGAGTGGAAATTCCAGCACATTCACTTCAAGGACAAACCATGCAATGCTCAGAGAAATAAAAAAATAAATAAAAAAAAAAGAGCTACATCTCAGACCCTACAGGCCTCACTGAGTACAGTATGTTAAACATTAAAGTCAATGACAGCACAATTAGAAAAAGACTGAACAAGTATGGTTTGTTTGTAAGGGCTCCCTGAAGAAAGCCACTTCTGTTTAAAAAGAACAAGGCAGCATGACTGAGTTTTGCAAAGCCGCATCTGAACAAATCACAAGATTTGTAACACAATGCCCTATGGTCAAATGAGAACAAAGTGGAGTTGTTTAGGAAAAAACAAACAGCATTTTAGCAGGAACATCTCACACCCACTGTTACGCACGACAGTAGAGGGGTGATGATTTGGGCCTGTTTTGCAGCCACAGGACCTGGGCACCTTGCAGTCATTGAGTCAACCATGAACCTCTTTGTATATCAGAATATTCAGGAGAAAAACGTGAAGCCATCTGTCCTACAGCTAAAAGCAGAACAAAATTGGGTCATGCAACTTGACAATGATCTGAAGCACACCAGTAAATCTACAATAGAATGTCAGAAAACGGAAAAAAAAGAAATCAAAATTTTGCAATGGCCATGTCAAAGCCCAGACATCAACCCAATTGAAATGCTATAGCTGGACCCTAAGAGAGCTGTGCTTAAGCGAATGTCCAAAATCCTGAATGAACTGAAGTAATGTGATAAAGAAGAATGGACCGGGAATTCCACCACAGTGATGTGAGAGACTGAAAGTCATACATTCAAGATGGCGCCGGTGAGGTCGGCTGCCGTCACGACCGCTCCGACCTACTTTTCTTTGTTTTTGTATTTTAAA
>JAQQZT010000036.1:24196531-24233152 GCA_030068275.1 Clarias platycephalus | reverse complement strand
TTTATGTTCACATACAGCTACATGACACACTGCATGAAAGATCATATTTGAAAACGCATAATAGGGGCACTTTAAATTATATGAGCCAAAAGACCTGAAGCAGCCTGGGTCACACTCAGTCCCTGTTGTGTAGGTGATACCTTTCAGTTTCCGTACCTAAGCAGCCATTTATCAAGTGGGTTAAAAGGAGACTGCTGACTCAGCATTTATAAAGACAGGTAAAAAACAACACTTGGAGAGTCACAGGAGCTAGGGAGGGGGGAGGGGCTGATTAACCTTGCAGGCATTAGGGGATTATGACTTGATTGATGACTTGGCGGTGTGGTGGCACTGTGCCCATATACCATTGATAGCCAAGCTCTTGTACTGCTGATCATGCCAGGTGCAAGGCAGCCCTGAGCTTGGGTGTAGAAGGATTTATGGGGGACTGGAGCATTAGCAAATAGGTTACTTTTGGGGGGGGTGGAGAGAGACATGAATGCATGTTAAAAACACATACTTGACCCCTGAGTCAAGATATAGTACAGAGATTGTGAGTTTGAGACCTATGTGATGTTACAGCCATCTGTAGCTGGGAGCGCTAAGGAGGAGATTGATTGTAGCATCACCCGGGGATTGAATACACAAACTCCAGTTGATAATGCAACTTTAAACCCCAGGTGATGCTACAGACAGTCTGTAGCTTTGAGTTCTAGGGACCACATTGGCTGTGCTCTTTTTGGGGAGGGATGGCATACAGTACTTGCACTTTCACATCAATCATAGCAACACTAGCCATGGGCATCTGTGAGCTCACATAAGCAGAAAGGGGGTGAATAGCATGATTCTTTAACTGTGTTTTGCTCCACCTAATATTGCATGATCAGCAATTCAAAAAAGTTCAGATGGGAGCCAGGAGACTTATTTGGGAACACCAATTAGCCTACTCTGCATGTCTGTGGAGTGTGGGAATAAACCGGAGTACCCGGAGGAAACCCACCAAGCATGGAGAGATATACAGTTCAAATATACAGCATGTATTCTGCTGTATGTACTGTATGTCTCTAATATTTAAGTTGGTGCTTTTTATATAGTTGGAAATGTGTGGATACCTCAGGAAGTCTGAATTGTATTGCAGTAGATTTGCCTCACTAGCAGCGTTTCCTTCTGGCCATTTCTGTGTAGAGAGCAAGCTGGGACTGGGAGTAAATCCCAATAACATGACTTCTATTATTCTGAGTTATTGTCTGCTTTTTTATGTTTGTCCTTGGGTCTTTTGGCTAAAACTGCTTTCGTGAACATTAACACATGGCTGAACAGAAAGGAATTCAATCATTTCACTCATGTTATGTAGTCTGTCAGATGAGTTGTACATCATAATGTTTAATCCTGAAACATTTGCCTGTAAATGGTCATACTTGTGGGTGTCTATAAAAACTGAGTCATGTATTTTAAGTATAGCATAACACAAAATTTGCCCTTCCTTCCCTCCCTCCATTCTTCCTCCCATCCTTACGTCATTTATTCCACACAGCCTTTGTCTGACCTTTCTACTTGAACCCTAAGGTCAGACACAATCTCACACCTCCATCCTCTCAGCATGATACCTGACCCAACCCACACCATCATGCCTTTTTGTTGGAGCGTGTGATGTAATGCTGGAGGCAGTTCTTTGCAAAAGAAGTGATACAAGCCTGAACAAAAGGGCCCCGAAATCTTTGCATGCATGAGATCTAGATAGAGGAACTTGTTCGAACATGGTGTTTTGTGTTCCTGTGTGCCAATAGGAGGGACTATAGATGACGTATCATGTATAAATTATGATTATTCTGATAATGATGGAGATAATGGTTTGATTGCCTCCTCTTACTACTATACTAAAAACACTGTTTTACTGTCACAAGAAAATTATCTTAACTATAGCCCCTGAACGTTAAACTAAAGGAACATTTTGTACTAATCTTATTCATCCCTTTATCTTCCATAAATCTATTTTTGTTTTACTAAGACATTTCTCTGGCAGCACCATTTTAGAAAACATTGGGATATAGAAAGTGAACACGCGCAGATATCAACCACAGAGACTCTCTGTAGACCTGGAAGTCGACTAGCATGGAGGAGCCGTGCTGCCAATCTCCATCTCCATCTCTAATACCCTTTAAATAGTGTAATTATTGGCATTATTTTTAATACTCTCCTTTGGGTGGCATTATGCAATGGTTTGTCATAGACTTCACTGTCTTGCTATTTAAATAGTCCCCTACCTAAACAGTCTGCTGCTAATCCAGCCTGCTTCTCCACCCTGTGTCCCGTAAGACAGCTCTTTTGGACCTATAAATCCGACATTCTCTGGTTCTTTTTGAGTGTTTTGTTGCAACGTGATTTTTTTTTAAAATATGTATATAGCTTTTTCCTCTGACTTCTTATGATATTTTCTCACATGTTTTCTGTTGTTTGTCTGGAACACATTACTAGGCATGACTTGAGCTGAGGGCATTGAAGCAAGTGTATTTGTCATTTCCAATAAGTTCCTACTTATCATTAAGGTATTTGATGTTTTTGTGATTTTTACCAACTTTTTATTAGTCTTCTTTCGTGGAATGCGTATTAGTCAATATTTGGCATGACCTATCCAAGACGCTGTGGAGCATTCCTATTTCCTGTCTGTTTTATGTCAACTCTGAAAAGTAAATAATGTTTACCGATAGTGTTAACAAGGAAACTTCCAGGGATGCTTTCCAACATGTTCTCCAGGTTCCTCCCACCCCCCCATACACATGCCAGTAGTTACATTAAACTGGATGGACATCCCTGAATGGCATGCCGTCAGGGAGTATTCCTGTCCTGCACCCAGTGTTCCTGGGATAGACTCCAGATCCACTATGAATCTAAGGTTGCTTATTAAAGTACTTACTGAAAAATAAATTGCCCTGTTTTCTCTTTATTAGTACAAATGGCACCTCAGATCTGAGATAAATGCAGTTGTAGAGGCTAGCTTTATCCAACTCTGTCTACCAGGTAAAGCCTTTCCTTACATGTAAGGACTTTGAGAGAGCAATGCACACTTTTATTGGCTCCAGATTGGACTACTTTAATGCAGTTTATGTTGAGATTAGTCAACCATCTCTCTTTCTTGTCTCCAGTTGGTGCAGAAGGTAACAGCTCGTGTTTTAATTGGCATTAAGCATATTATAAATACACAGCAAACACTGGTCCGAGGCGACGCCGTGTCCCGACGGGGGCATTAATTGGTAAAAAATATGTGACACAGAACATTTCCTAAAAATGCATTCAGAGATGTTTGTACACGTCTACAGTTGTCTGGGGTTGCATGTATAGCTGTTACTCTGACTTTTAGCTAAGTGTTGTTCAATATAATGTATACTCTCCAAGCAAATATTTGGACGATTGATGACCGTTTATGACAGCTGTTGTACATCAGATAATGTCAAACACGTCCGTTCAACTTTCATTTTGGAACTATTTTTCAACCATGGTGGGACGTGTCAGAGGGACGTCCTTTCAACGGTCATCAGACGTCCAAATGTTTGCTAGGTATTCTCTGCCCCCTCCATTGGCTCCTAACGCATTTAGTTTTTAGGATTTAGGCCCAACCTGTTTAACAAAACTTTCATCTCTGCATAAGTGTGATTTACTGTAAGTGTTAAGATCTTCTGGTCAGTGTCTTTTAGAGGTATATGCATTGGGTTATCCGGGCCTTTGCTGTGGCTGCTTCCAATTTGCAGAATAGCTTTCCACTGAATATACACTTGATTATTAACCTGACCCACTTTAAGACTTGACTTAAGACTTACTTGTTTTCTCTGGCCTATGATACCCAGCTGAGCATTGTCCTTTTATTTAATTCAATTAGTTTTATTTATATAGCACTTTTATCAATGGTCATTGTTGCAAAGCAGCTGTACAAACTTGAAAATAAAAAAGAACAAAAAATAAGTTTGAAAAGTGTGAGGAAATAAAGTATAAATCATAATTATCAGTTTGTCTGAGGGAGATGATAGGAACCAGACTCAAAACGGAACCCGTCTGCATTTTGGTGATATCTGTCTACAGGATTTTATTTAATATCTACCTATATTTGGTTGTGTAAAGCACTTTAGTTGACTTGTTGGATTTAAAGTCCTATGTAAACATACTGTAGATTGATTGACTATGAATGGGGAGAGCCTGTCTGCTACGTAAGGTGTCTTGCAACTGGCTTTTGTTTACTTGGCATGTTTCTGCACACTATTTGCTTTTCCAGTGAGCACTTGTTGGACTACAAATGTTTATTTATTGTGTAGAGCGTGGATTTTGTGAAAGTTATCTGTTATGTGACAGACACTTTTCGGAGGAGTACTATGAATTTCCTCTCGTTCTGTGCCAGAGCACTGGTGATTCCATCTCCAGGCGCCCTTGGGGCTTCTTGGTTAGGAAGAGCACGTAATATTTTATTTATCATTCATCTGCATCAGATGCCCCCTGGCAGTGCCAGTGATGGGACTGTGGCCCAACTTTTAGAGTAATATCATATGACATCTCATCATCTGTGATATTGTTCACATAAAATTTGACAGTTGTGTATGAAGACAGAAGTGAAAAATATTCCATATGCACTGTTATTCAAATTAGCTAGTTCAATACAAGTTTTCTTTAGCTTGTGTATGTGTGTGCCTGATGTACTTTGATGCTCTTATCAAATCAGTCCTTGATCAACAGTGTGCTACAGTACACGCAGTGCTGTAGGATAGGTCTGCCAGGTCTGCTTGCCAGTTCTTATCTCAAAATATACTGTAATCAATGCTCATGGGACAGAACCATGAATTAAGTGGACAAGGAAAAACAAAAGATTTCTAGTGTAATGTTGTGTTCCATGTGGCAGTCCCTGGAACTGTGACAACTCAACCACAAGTGTATGCTGCCAGTTGATAGATAGACTTTAAAGTCAAGTTTTCATTCTTTTGGATGGTACAATTGACAATAGACATCATGTAAGGCAAGAACGTAACTTGCAAATCTGGTAAAACTTTAATCTGTTGGCAGTACCTATTCTGATGTAGATTTACGGGTAGAGCCAAAACAACAACAACAACAACATCACAAGTAGGAAATTGTGCCACTTCATTATTGCCACAGTCTCTTTAAATTCACTCATTCATCTTCATGTACTGACATTCAGGGATCCAGAAACTATCCAGAAAAAAAAAAAAAAAAAACCCTTAATTGAATGCCAAATGATTGCAGGGCACCATGCACGCACACACACACACTCAATTAAGAGCATGTAAACCTACTGGTAAACTCTTATGAAACAGCAGAGTAAACTCTCTCTCACACACACACACATAGAACACACACACACACTAACCAGAATTCAGGATCGAGCAATGCTCTCCACTGCACCGTCTACTCAGTTTAAGTGAATTACACCCACATCCTTCTTATCTTATTCCCATTTTGTACAATATTTGTTTGTTGTTTAAAATACTGTAACTTAAACGTAAAAAAAAAAAAAAGTCACATTTATTGTTGCTCCTCAGTGCCCCAGTCTTCTATCTCTAACAACAATGAGATCTGAGATTATAATGGCAGCGAGAATCGTGGTCTTATTTACAGATGTTCCTTGTGCCAAGCTTGGCATGACGGGCACGCAATGCCGTATCTCACTGTCAGCACATGCTCTGTTTGCTTTGGATACTGGTGATATTGAATGCAGTACCCCCCCTCCCCCCCAAAAGACCAACTTTTTTTTTATATAATTAGTGACAGGCAGGAATGTTCTTTGGCATGGGCATAAATTTGCAATTCAGAACCAGACTAGATTGCAAAAGAAAAAGTCAGGTTGAATTGAAAGTTAGTTAGACGAGTCCATTCTGCTCAAGGCTGTGCATTGCTGCATCATTTACCAAGCTAGGAAACTACAGGGGGAAAAAAATACTGGCATTATGAAACAAATAAAATTGTACAATTTGTCCATGCAAAATGGCCTAAAACCCATGCATTCCTCTTCAGAGGACTCAAGGTCTTAAAGAGACATAAGTGTTTTTTAAGACAAGCCTGGGTTGGCTGAGTATTTTATATGCTGGTGATTTGGCCTGTTTAATCCATGGTTAGTGGTTGTGTAAGATTGAGAGGCTGAGGATGAAAGCCTGTAGTGGTAGCTCTGGGTGGAGGAGGCCGGTTGGACCCTACAGGCCGAGCAACAGCAAACAGTCACTCTCACTCTCTTTTCCTTGCGCGCGCGCACACACACACACACACACACACACACACACACACACACTTCACTTCCGTCTGAGGGACGTTGCACACCAGCCAGAGGAATGCAGTGTTTTTTCTCCATATTCTATGATTGCAGCTCCACTTGTCAACACAACATTCCACATCCTTTTTTATGGGTTTGGCCAGTCCTTTTTTAGCATTTATTTACAGTGGCTCAATCCTCCAAGATCCACCAGAATTCCTCCAGTGGCACAGGCCACGTGGACCTCTACCATCGGGGATTTTCAAATACTGAAGATTATGATAACATTTAAATTTGGGTAAATAAAAAAAGACTAATTTAAGAAATTTGTAAAACAATGTCTAATCGATCACTTTTCACTTTTCAGACTTTATTGAACATTTGTTGCAAAACATTTATCTCGGATTGCTTTTGGAACATTCTTTTGGTGTTTCACAGAAAGTCACTCTACGGTTAGAGAGAGAGAAAAGTTTTGACAATGTTATGACAGCCTGCCCAAAGAAAATAGAGTTTACAGGCCACTGCCTGTTTGAGCTATTTTCATTGCTTTCAGGACACAGCCATTTAATGATGAATATTTGGGGTGTAAATCAAGTGTTGAACAAACTGTTTCGCCAAATATCCATTAGATCAGAACTAAAGCGAGGTCAGGAGATCACTCTGGAGAAATGAAATGAAATGCCCTTGGTTTTGCTGAAAGCTCTTTTTTTTTTTTTCTTTTCTTTTTTTTTTTTGCCTAAAAGCATGTATTTCTCTTTGAGAAATTATTTATTTATTTCTGCTTTGATTTGATACACTATGGTAATGTACCTTACCACATACATTTTCATGAGATTCAGAGACAGCCGATTCAGTCCTCCTGCACTTCATTTTCTTTATTTTTCTTTCCATCAAAGCAAGAGCTTCAGAAAAAAAAAAAGGTTGTGCACTTGTCATTTTAATGGGTTTTCTCTCTCTCCCTGCCTGTTACAACAGTCGTTTCTTTGTAGCTGGCCTGGAAGGGAGATAATCTGCATAATTTTGCCTTTGCTGCACTGGATCAATGCCAGGCATCAGGAGATCTGCTTTGAAGGCCATTTTCCCGGATCAGGCGCTGGCGTTTCTCCACCCTCTGTGTGAGACTGGCATAAGCTGTGCTCGCTGGCCAAACCCCTGGCTCCTGAATGGGAACAGCTGCTTTGTTCTACTTGAGCAGTGAGTTCTCGTCAGATGGGTGTGGATGGAAAGACAAGATCTGCATCCTGATGGTTGATTCTGACCAGAACGTCGGCTGTCTCTCCTTGGGTCCAAATCTAAGCCTTGCCCAGGTCAGAGGGCATCTGCTTCTACATCTGCTATTGTCAGCTTGGCATCCTATTGAGGAAAACTCCCTCGATGAGTACGCTGCAGGATGGGCAGAGTGAGTGCATACAAACAGGCTGCACCTTTTTTCTGGCTCTCTCGGGAATCCTTCATTGCTGGGTTCTCAAGTTCGAATGTCTGACAGTTTAAAAGGCTTTGGGCATTAAATAAACATCAGTAGTAACTGCTGAGTAGTCTAAATGGAAGTGATGGGACAAAATAACTTTTGCTAAGAACTACGGGCTGCTAGTATTCAAGAGGATGATGTCATGGTTATGCTCTTAGAGCAGTCAGGATCACATTAAAATTGCATATTGTAGTCTGGACTGAGTAGATGAGCTATTCCACATTATAGTAGGTACACCAGTATATAGCACTACATCAGAATTCTTGATAACTCTCTTTTTTGTCCAGTCTTTGGAAATGAGAGAAACACAAAGTTATGGTTGTAAAAAAAAAAAAAAGTCCTGCATTTCAATTGTGAAACAAACACTACATTATGTTTCATTACTAATTATAAATTGGAATGCTGTGTGTACATAAGTGTGACAAAAATACAATAAGGCATGTTTTAATAAGGAATGTTTTTCTTATTTAAGAAAAGTTAATAGCAAAGAGAGAGAGAGAGAGATGCGGAGTCAAACAGGTCACTTTATAAGAATTGCATATGATTTCAAATAACACTGAATAAATATTTTCACTATACCTCAGGAGACTGGGTTGATTTATTGTTTCTCTAAATTAGGCTTCCTGCAGCATTCATCCAAGGCATTCATATTGGCCAATAAACCTCAGTAATGGACACATGGCATTAATTAACAAATACCCTTAGGTATAATTCCAACTCTGAAAAATATCTAATTTTGTTCCCCCAACTAGCTTCATACACCAAATCAAGAAATCCACATATGATTAAGTGACTGTTAAATCTGGATTGAATTGCCAAAACCAAACTGAGGTTAGAAGTCACAAGATTTTTTAGGAGCTCACCTTACAGCCATCAACTTGATAACAGTTGAGTTGTGTATGATAATAACGACGTGCCTAGTCCTGAAATTTGATAATATTTAGGGCTGGACGGCATTGTGGCATAGAGGTTAGCACTGTCGCCTTGAACCTCAAGGGTTCGATTCCCATCTCAGGTATGTGTGAATGGAGTTTGCATGTTCTCCCTGTGCTTGGTGAGCTTCCTCAAGGTACTTCAGCTTCCCCCCAAAGACATGTAGATAATGCTGTCTTCCAAATTGACAGTAGTGGGTGAATGCATCTCCACCTTACACCTTATGCCATATTCTCGGATAGGCTCATGGCCCTATATATATATATATGAACTATAAGCCATCGCAATATAATACACAGACTCTTGAGTGGCACAGCAATAAAATATTAAGATCCCCAAAAAGCATTTTAAGGACAGCAGTGGACTAATGTCTTTTTTAAGAAGAACCTTTGCTTTTATCATCCCCACTTAGATGGTGCCATATGAAGGGGAGAACTAGCTAATGGGTTAGAAGTAGTAATGAATAACTGGTAGAAAAATGAAGGGGATCTGGAATAAACTTGACTGTATAAGAATAAGCTTCACTTAATTGAATTGCTCAAAAGTCCATAGTTTGATACTGATCTTGGGTTACTCTTTGTACAGATTTCCTTATCTTCTTCATGTGTTCATGTGAACTCTGCTTAATGTCTCTAATTTTCACTTATTGTTTGTCTTCTGCATGTCTTCTGGTATAGTATTTGTTTACCAATGTCCAGGTCGTTTCTTCTTTAGCTTGATATGATTCTCATTCATGTTATAAACTCATTTGTTTGCATGTGTTAACCTTTACTCACCAGGTCTGTAATTCCATTGTCTGATGCTCTTGTTTTTATTTCTTAACGTCCTTATTTCATTGTTCCCCTTGAAATTCCATAACCTTTGGGCTTCCACATGGTGGATAAACCTGCAAGCAAATGCCAAGAAACACTGGACCTTTTACACACCCAGTTGGTTAGAATAACTGTATTTGAAATTTGCTCACAAAGCAATACTATTTATTTTATTATTAAAATATTAAAAACATTCCACAACAAACTAAATTGATTCATGCTCACATTATCTCTGCTGGAAAACATCTGTAAGCAAGAAATATCAAATGAATACATAAATCTTAGACTTGGAACCCAGAAATTTACACACACTACACAAATGTTTCTTTCCCAGTGTCCCATTGTTTGTGCTTTGCCTCTTTTTTTATACAGTATACACTTTTTATATGCACTTAACTGTCCTAGTTTAGAGTCACTGCCTCCATGCACTCACAGTGTCCTTTCCTAACTGGATTTTTATTGCAAGTTTAAAAAAAAAAAAGAAAGAAAAAAAAAAAAAAAGAAAGAAAACTAAACCCCGGCAAGCTCCGAGAAAGATAATTTATTCCCCACTTTGTTTCTAGAGCTCGGGTTCATGGGAAGAAGCTTGTGCCAAAGTGGGATTGGCCCTGGGACAAAGCTCCCATCGGACCCCTGCTTGGCTGCTGTGCTCTTCTGACTTCACACACACCGCACCTGAGTACACACATTTATACAAAAGCCTTGCACTGGTGCCGGAATATTCTACTCACTGTGTACTGACATCATTACAGCTGTTGCAAATTTAAAAAGAACTGGACGGGCATACAAACACTCCAAGATCCCAGATCTCTCTCTCTCTCTCTCTCTCTCTCTCTCTTTCCTCTCTGAGGGCCAGCTGAAAGAAAAAGGGCATGGTCTAGGAAACATCCAGCAGCTCAGGACCACCAAGCAGGAGTCACACTTGTCTGTGACCAGAGCATAGAATGGACTAGGATAAGTAAAAAGAAGCAGACCTCCCCACTTCTAAATGAGGGTTTATTTTTTATGTAATCCGATTATGGTGCCCAGAATATTTCAACAACCGCAATCAATGCCACATATGAGGACCAATGCTTTCTATCTATCTATCTATCTATCTATCTATCTATCTATCTATCTAATTCTATTCTATAGAATTTCCCTGATGCCCAAGGCAATTACATTAGAGCCAATTTGCATTCTCCCAGGTATTCCTCTGGAGAAATGTACAATAAACAAAGGTTTAGGCTCCAGCTGTGGTTTTGAAAAAGCAGAGCGGCTGCTTCGGGGTTGGCTGACTGGGCCTTTGGGTGTTGGACAGTAGTTCACTGAAGAGTTTATGGAGCAGAAAATAACCATCTAACTGAGCAGTCATAGTGCTCCCCAGTTAGTAACAAAGTGTCCCTGTCCATAATTTAATGCAGCATCTGTTAAGATCGTCATGTGAGCAATGATGGACACATGATAATAGACGACACAGATATTCAGTCCTAAATATAATTATGTTCAGCTGTAAAATAATTTAAGTAAACTGACTATTTCCAAGCCAATTGTCCTAAAGGTTAAATATCAGCATGAAATCTCTAAACAACACCAGAGAGCTTCGCTCAAGCTTCAAGTCTATCGGTGGCCTGAAGTAAATCAAATTTCATGAAATACATAATATACTGTACTATACAGCATAATACTTCAAATTTGATTCAAATCTTTTCCCCTTTAGGCATCCTATAGAATGGTTCTTAATAGCTAACAATCATTATCTGGTAAAAGAATCTTTAAGGAACCTAGACATTTAAATTTAGGTTCAACATAAAGTTTTCAATATATATGAGTGACTGATAGTATTTTCTAAGAATATTAACTGTTTGCTAATTTTCTGATACAGTTTTAAACAAGGATCTTACAGACATTAATGGAAGTAAAGCATTAAGCTAACCAGATGGAAATATGATGTACTGTACACCATAGCTAAAGGTAATGTACAGAGGTGTGAAACGAAGCCTAAGATTTAGTCCAGTGACTTTTTTTTGGTCTTTCATGGGCTAACTCAGCTATTTCAGAGCAAAATGCTAAACCATACATAATCATGGACTTCAGTTTGAAACCACTGCTAGACAGTGTTGTAGTTGTCAAAATATGCTTTTCCATCTGCACAATGACTCTACAAGGTTCTCTGTATGGAGGAAACAGAAAAATATACCTTCCAGCATTCATAACAGTGAATTTGCTTGTGGGTTGCTGTGGAAACAGGAAGCAGTGCTCTCAACAGGAGGTTTAGTTGGCAAATTTCACTTCCCTTAGAATCATAGCATGCACTTTGGATAATTGGCGATCTTATCATATCTTACTGCTAATCTGGAATTGCAATACTGTTCTACTTTACATACACAACTTTTGCAAAACGCACTTCTTTCACGTCATTTGCTATCTTATTATTTCTCAGGTAACCCAATGAATTTAGCTGAATTTTGCCCTGGCAGTATACTGTAATGTTTAAAGAACATTAAATGTAAACACAGGAAGTAATGGCATGTTTGCTTAGAACAGATGAATTTGCACAATGCTCACCAATCAAAACAACCAGTATTATTATATCCTGTACCTTTTTATAAGGAATATTTCCGTAATAACTTCATACTGATTGAGTCTCAAATTATGTCGGCTATGAGTGATATAAGCTGAAAAAAGACACCAATTGTTTTTGAGTAATATAAGCTGAATGTAGACACCAGGGAGTTTTTGATTGCTGTGGTGTCTGGCACAAGAACGATGGCAGCGGATCCTGTGCTGTGGCTTACGGGGTGGGGCAACCCTGGATCGGCGTGTTTGTCCACCGCATCCCATGGGTACTCGATCAGATTGGAATCTGGGGAGCTTGGAGACTGGATTGGCGGCCTTGGGCTCTTTGCCTGCTGGGCCCCACATGGCCAGCATCTACTTTTTGTAAAGTCATAATGTTATGGCTGATCAGTGTACATGTGACATGGTATTTAGACAGTACTGTACATAAGTACGAGAAAGTTGCCTATTATGTTGTATTCTGTAAAACACAATATTTCTTTATGTGGCTCATCAAAGCCACAAGTATGTCAAAATCAAACTATATTTCACTATGTTGTGTTTTTTTTTTATGTTCGTAGGACGTGCTGTTGAAGCAATGCTCCAGGACTAACTCTCATTTTCCTAAATAGACAAACACACATTTGACAACTTCAGACATTAGTTGCTGTTTGTATCAGAAGCACAAAGTAGCCTGTGGACTGCAACACTTCCTGATTATAGCTTTGAGAGTTTCTCAGAGTTATATGGTATAGCCAGAGTCTGTTGAAGGCTTGCATTTGTAACTGTGTACAAGCTGAAACTTTAAACAGACACATTCAACACCTGGGCTGCAACTCATCCCCAGATTATTGTGTATGGTGTGCTATTTAAGAACATTATGGAAAGCTGTTGGCGATGCTCCAGGCTACATTGTGAAACCCTAGAGTGTGTTGAACAGAGGTGCCAACACTATGGATAAAAAAAAAATCCTAGCAGACATATAAGATCTTAAAAAAAAAAAAAAAAAAACTGGCTCATGAAGAAGACAGGGTGGCTCATAAATCATAATAAATCTTGATATATATTGATAAATATGTGTTAATTCCATCCATCCATTTATCCAAGAACCTCAACAGTCCAACTAAGAACCATGGAGGCCAATGATGACCATAGTATTTATTCCCATTTTGTATGACCGTGGTAGGACCTCTGGTCAACATTCACACACTCATTCACACACTATGGGCAATTTGGAAATGCCAATTGGCCTAATCTGCATGTCTTTGGACTGTGGGAGGAAACCGGAAAAGCCGAAGGTAACCCACCAAGTATGGGGAGAACAGGCACATTCCATGCCTGCTGACCCGACGCAGGAATCGAACCCAGGACCTGGAGGTTCAGGATGACGGTGCTAACCACTAAGCCATGATGCTTCCTTGTGTTAATTAAACAGACATAAATATAAATAGATAATGTGCTAATTAAACTGATATTTAAAGTGTCATCTACATTAAAGTTTGGAAACCAACCGATTGCATCAGTTTACTATGATTGGTATAAAATCAATATATTTGCAATTTCAGCCTGTAGCTTAGTCCATGTTCATATTTTGTTTAAACAACTGTCCCAACTGCAATAATGTATGTTAACAGGAAATATGTTAATAATTAGCTTATTGATTGGTTTTCTTTTCTTGCAGAACTTAGTATCAGTCCATCCATCCAACTGTGGACCATGGAGGCCAATGTTAACCATGGTATGTTATTTTACACAAAGAGTATATTGCATTGTTATTTTAATTTTTACGACCATGGTAAGACCTGTGGTCAACAAATACACACACATTCACACAATACGGGCAACTTGGGAACGGCAATTAGTCTAATTTGCATGTCTTTGGACTGTGGGGGGAAACCAGAGTACCCGAAAGAAACCTAACAACCAATGTAAAAACTAAGCCACCTTGCCGGCTTAGGATCAGTGTATGTATATTATAAGATTTTGGCCAAAAGGTACAACTATCTTTACATGTTTATTTCTAACAGAAAAAAAAAAATTATGCAATAAAGCACTATGACATGTTGCCTACATGCATTTTTTTTATTATTTTGCATATAGGTAAATTATTTAAGTTTTCCCTCTTAGAAGCATGTGTTTTTAACAGAATGCATGGGTAACTTGCTAGCTAGCAAGGCTTTGACATGGGCACCAGGCAGCAGTAAGAAAACATAAATGTAAAGCTCCTCCATCTTTTTTTGTACTGCTTTTTACTGCCCAATGACAATAGTCCTTTTGTATTTTATTAAAAGCCAGAAATGTGTTAATGTAAAACTCGAATTTCAAACAGATAAACTTGGGAAATAATAAAGTAACCACAATCAATACCAAATTTGCATCCCTACAGCCCCTAAATGTAGCACAAATTGCTAAATAAATAAATAAATAAATAAATGCTAGCCACAATGTGGCTATACCAAAAGGTATTAGAACACCCAATGCATCAGAGCCTGCAAAAAAAAATAGACAAATACTTCAGTTAAAATCAAACAGTAGTATGTTAAAAAGGATGTTGGTACCATATAGACAGTATTGCAGCTAAACATGCCTCTGATAAAGCCAGAGGAAAATGAACAGATTGGTTTGTGCTGCCAATAGTAATAAAATTAAATCAAATAAATAATTCCATCTTACATATGTAGTGAGCAGAAAAGCATCTCAACAAGAACAAAACATTGAACAGCAGAAGACAACATTGGATTTCACTCCTGTCAGCCAAGAACATGACTCTGAGGCTAAATCATGCGAGCAGGATTACCTGAAGAAGTTGTCTCTTTATTGTCAGTGTATAATTCACAGGAGATCAGTAGCTTCTAAAACATTCAAACCAGCCCATCTGGTACCAACAAACATGCCATGGTTAAAGTCACAGTTTGTTGTGAATATTCACTGAAGCTCTTGACCTGCGTCTGCAAGATTTGATGCTTTGCACAGCTGCCACGTGATTTACTCACTCACTCTCACTCATCGTCTATACCGCTTTATCCTGCATACAGGGTCCTGGGGAGCCTAGAGCTTATCCCAGGAGACATACTGTTGAGGCAGGGTACATCCTGGATGGGGCAAACTCATTTACACACTACAGGCTGGGATAATTGATAATTGGTTGGGAACACCAATTAGCCTAGTCTGCATGTCTTTGGGAGGAGTAAACCGGAGTACCCAGAGGAAACCCACCAAGCATGGTTGAAAACATGCAAACTCCTTGTACACAGAGGCAGGAATCGAACCTGGCCAGGAATCGAACACAGACCCTGGAGATCCAAGGCAACAGTGCTAACACCTCAGCCACAGTGCCTCCTCATGATTTAATGATTAAATAATTGCATAAATGCACAGGTTCAAAGTTGTTCCCAATAAAGTTAATTTATGTCCTCAATACTTGATCAGGGCTCCTTTGACATGAATTACTGCATCAGTGGACCTTTGAGACTAGGAAAACAGTTGTTGCATGGTGGCTCTTGTTGCACTGACTCTAGCCTTACTCCACTCATTGTGAAGCTCTCCCAAGGTCTTGAATCAGCTTTGCTTGATAATCTTCTTAAGGTTGCGGTCATCTGCATATAAACCTTTTCCTACCACATGTTTCCTTTCCAGTCAATTCTCCACGAAAGTGCTTTGATTCAGAAATGTGAATAGCCCACACTTTCAATGGTAACCTTTTGTGGCTTACCCAACCTGTGGAGAGTGTTGATGATCGTTTTCTGGACAAATGTCAAGTCAGCAGTCTTCCTTATAATTATCCTGAACAGAACCAAAATATACACTGTATTTATACTGTATGAATAGTAATTTAACTTGAAATTTAATATTGCAATTCTTTTTTTTTTTTCCATAATTGAAAACTACAGTATAATCATGGAAAATAAAACAAAACAGCTTGAAATATTTTTACTTTACATGTAATGACTAAAAAATTCTATTAAAATTACATTTTTAAATTAATTATTTAATTTAAAATTAAATGATCCTTTATTAATGTAACTGTTCTATTTCTCGAGATGCAGTGTATTTTTTGTTAACCCTTTTTTACCTAGAGTATGCCTCTTTCTTTCCTTAAGTGTGTATGCATATATGTATATATGTAAAGAACAATGGTGTAGAAGGTGATGAAAAAAGAAGCCTAAGGCACAGGTCTCAGTTGAAAGCCAGCATGCAGTTTGACAGATGGCCTCCACCCCTCCGGCCTGACATGCAATCTCTTCACCACACAAATAACACACACTGTTGGATTGTCATGGTGACCGATGAGTCAGATGACCCCCCTGGGGAGATGGGACATCCCGTAAGGGACAGGTTAGTTAGTGAGACAGCAAATTTAATAGAGCCAGAGTGTACAAATAAAGAAATGAGTGGGAGGCTGGAAAAGTGGTTGTTGAAACACTGAACAGTATGTCAAAGCGATGGGGTAACGGTTGCACAACAAAATATGGGAAAACTCTGAGTAATCAGGAAAGAGAATAGCATTTTCCCCAAACAGACAAAACAGGTCTAACTGTATACCTTGGTCACTGTCTTCAAAGTTTATTAATATTATTGATATTAAAAGGATCACTTATAATGACCAGATTTTAAAATTTTAAACATATTTTAAAGGTACTTTGTCTTGATATACACTGTGTCAGCAACATGCCTTGTATGCATTTGTGCCATAATCATGAAAACAGTGTCATTTATGTGACTTGTTTCAAACTTGATTGTAGTATATTGAGTGTAAAATTTGTGTATAATGAACCACTTAAACTATCCTTAACTTGTCCCTTAAGTTTTAAATACACATCTACAATAAATATCATTCAATTAATATTTGGCAACAGAAAAAGTATTCTACTATTCTACAGCAGCATTCCACTTTAGCAGTTATGCCCATATATATCTGTATATCTTGTTCATCAACAGTGTAGTACTTGTAAGTTCAGACAAAAATGTGAACAACATGCCATTTAGACGTAGACAGGCTGCTGCTTAGAAACCATGTTTCATATACAAACAAGATACCAAGAGGGGCCCAACACATGTTATCAGACCCCTGTTTTCACACACTTAAAGTTCATTTTCCCTGGCAGCCATCACTCAGCACACAGCACTCAGAGTAAGAGTCCTCTGCTCAACCTTCTCTTTCCCAAGCCTCATCTACACACCAGACCCGACTCCAGACCAGACACACACCAGTAGCATTCATTTTATTTAATGCTTTTAGTGTCTTTACATTGTTTATTCTTAACAAAATTATTTTAAATGCATCTGCTAACAAAAATTTCCATTTTTGTTGTTTCTTTCTCATTTTCAAATAATCTCATTTACTTTTTTGCCTGGTTACAGTCTTTCAGGAGCACAGATGTCAGTGGGCGATTTTTGAGAAGGCAGCCACCGTCACCTAAACTGGCAACCCTGGTGTTGGCAGAAAAGTCTGAAAAGGTGGTCTCCAGCATGCCGTTCTTTTACATTTGCCTACAAAAAATATGGTTTAATGGTGCTTAATCTGCATTTAGTTTTCAACAGTTAATCACTCTACATGCAGCAGCTGTTAAAGACTTGCTGACATTCACATGCAAACCGCCAGCTGCAGAAGGCAGACAGAATGCAGGCTAGCTCCTGAACATTTATGTGATAAAGGTAACAGGGGGCAGTCCTAAGAGGAGCAGTATACCAGGATGTGAATAGCTCTATCAAGCCTCTTCTCCTATTGAGTCCTTTCAGCAGAAAACTAAAACAAGGGAAACTCCTGCAGAACCCCGGGGGATCCCAAAATCTCACCATTGGCCCTTGTAAATGCCGGAAGCAGGAAGTGCAGAACTTCAGAATTGTCTTTAAGAGAAAAAAAAAAAAATGCAGGTCCTTTTACAAACAGCACAATACAAATCACTGCGCAAGAGCACAGAAGGAAAAGCACTTTAGTGCAGCTTGCTGTAAACCTTGGGCTCTTGTGCTTTTCCAGATGGCTAAACAGAAAGCCTGAATCCTCCTTTCACTTCCAGCTGTCCCAATCTGTTGCTGGGGAATGACAATAATTTAGCATCTCTCAGGAGACCTGTTTGTAGTGCAAGTTGACATCTACTCCCAAGTAGAACTGCATAATTATTTAATACATAGCACATTACTCCTGATCCTTTGCTTGTCTGGGGAAGTGACGTGAGATAGATGGAACTGGACTTCTGCAGGGGCTTTATTTCAGGCCATATGGATTTTGAATTCATTCAGGGTCATACATAACCAAGTCAGATTCACTGGCTCACATTTGACAATTGCCTATTTATATGTCTATCATTTTGTAATTGTAAAACATCAACAACAAAAAAGGCAGGAGATTGGCATAAGTTAACCTTGATATCCAAAGAGTCATCACCCAGTAACAGTCCACATTTACTTCATCTGGCCTATATATTACCATCAAATGATGGCAAAAAAAAACACTTTGTGTCACATTTGGCCCACTTTGTTAATTATGTCAAATGTTTATGTGGCTGCTATAATTTACCCTTACGTTTTTTCACTTAATTTATCAAGGAATCTTTAAACAACAAAATTTGCAAATAAACGTATTTGGCAGTGTTACTGTTTCTCTTTGGGAACAAGGCAAATTACATTAGGGCTGCTACTTAATTTCCTGAAGCATGAGCAAAAAGTATTTTTATGACTTTGTCAAGCATATGAATATCTAGCCATTCACAAATTTATTTTGTATGCTTCTTTGGATCACTTCTTCATCTACCATAACTCTTAATTTAAATTCCAAGTATTAGGTTGGAAGGCCATGTTGACCCTTACTAATTCATTTCCATTCAGTCATGTGGCAGAAACTTTAATCCAGAGCAAATAACAAAACAGTACAGCTGAAGGCACAGTAATAAAAAGTTAGAGAGTCTGTAAGGATTCATAACTTGAGAGATTACTATACAACACTATATAACCAACATGTTCTCAAATCACAAAGTAATACAAAAATAATTAATGGAAATGCAATTGCAGAGGATAACATCACACTGTTATCTTAGACATGGTCTAAAAATTTGATATTAAACCGTTGAAAGTGAAATGGAGACACTGGATTGATCAGACTAAAATGGGAAGCTCATTCCAAAACAAAAGCAGAAAAGGAAAGAGCAGAAAGGTCAGACATGCACATTCAAAACTTGTTTGCGTCAGTGGAAAGCCAAGCAAAGCAAGTTTACGTATTTTTTGTGGGTTTTTTGCATTTTGTGCAAGAGGCAAGGACAGCAGCAAGAAGAAAAAAGTGAGCAGATGCCAAGATGAATCATAAATTAAGGTTAAGTGAGGTTTAATGTCTATTTATTTCATATTTTACTTAAAACCTAGTGTTGGAAATTGGTAATATTGTTAATATTTTTGGGTGGCTGGAATAGATTATCTCCATTTACATTATTTCCTGTGGGGGGGGGGGGACGTTTCGCAATACGAAATTTCACCTAAACAACTCAACCCCTAAATCGAATTCTACTATGCTATAATGCATGTATGACAAATAAAGGGTGGACTTCATGATAAGTTTGAAATTGTGTAAATGTGTCACTAAAGATGATTTTTTAAATTATAATAATAATTATTATTATTATTATTATTATTATTTAAAAAGAAATAAATTGATCTTTGCTGTTCATTCTTTATTCTGAGTATTCAAAGTAAATCTTCCTTTCTCATGTAATAATATATAATTTCATATGCCAATGATTATAAGGAAGAATTATTATGCATATTAGTATATGATGTCATCTACTGAGCATGCTTGTTACTTTTCTCTGAGAAGACTTGGCAACACTGGCTGGTGCTAGTTGGATAAAAAGAATCAGATAAGGCATAAATAAACTTAAACCAACGGTAGGTACGTCAAATAAAAGAAAAATCCCAGAGCTAAAATAGGCCGAAAAAAGACTCAACATGCTGTCACTGCTGGCCCTCAAGTTGGAACTTGTAAAATAGCTGAATTTTGACAATTTGTTGGATGTGTTTATGAGGGGAAAATGTAAAAAAAAAAAAAAGAAGCCAATTGCCTAATCTTATATTACTTCTGCATAGCACTGAGACTAATAACATACTAAAGTAAAATATGTACTGTAATAATGTATATAATGTATTTTATTTTGCATGTGTTGGGTTGCAGGGTTGTCAAGGCATCATGCATCGTGGGGTAGGAAGGACACTATGCTTAAGCACCTGCCCGGGATTTACTAATCTATTCAAGTCTTGTGAAAGAACTGTAATACATTATGAACTATGCAAAAAACTGCATTTTTTCATCTCATGCCTTGTAGAGTAGATATAAGACCTATATTAGGGAGTTGCAGTAGTCAGTTTGGGAAATTACTTGTGAATAAGGATGTAATGCTACATTGCAACACGTGGCATTAGAATGCATAAAATTGTATTATGAGATTGCATGATTCGATACATTAATCAGCATTCTATTAATTATGCATCAAATGTAATTGTACAGTTTGATTACCAAAGCTCCCAATCTGTGCAACCCATAATATACACTACATAGACAAAAAAAAAAGCCACACATTCTAATATTTAATTGGACAAACTTTTGCTTGTCACAACATTTATTTCTCTCCAAAATCTTGTATTGATGATGGGAAAAGTCAGATCGCTGCATAAAACCTTCTCTAGCACATCCCAAAGATTCTCAATAGGGTTAAGATCTGGACTCTGCGGTGGCTAATCCATGTGTGAAAATGATGTCTCATGCTCCCATTGACAATTTGAGCCTGATGAAATCTGGCATTGTCATCTTGAAAAATGCCTGTGCTATCAGGGGGAGAAAAAAAATCCATTGACTAAAACACCCTGTCATTCAGGTAGTCAGCTAATACTAGCAGATACAGTTTTCTGAAAATAGACATCACCAACAAAAACAACCCCAGATTATAACACTGCCCGCACATGCTTGACATGTAGACACTAGGGATGTTGGGTGCATCACTTCATCCGCCTCACTTCTTACTCTGATGTGTCTATTACTCTGGAACAGGGTAAATCTGGAGTCAACACCCTTTTCCAATGCATTTCCAGTCCATTCTTTATGCTCCCTATCCACGCCTTTTTTCCAATCAAGCTGTTTATTTAAGATTACACAGCTGTTTAGTCCCAATCCCTTGAGTTCTCATCACATTGTGCATTTGGAAATGCTATTGCTTTCACTATTAAACATTTGCCATAAGTTCTACTGTTGTTTTTAAGTGATCTCGCATCATGCTCATTCAGTGTTTTTGACCTCAAAAAGAAATGTTTCACCACTATCCTTCCAGTTTTAATATTTTTTCAATTCCCAATTTTAGTAGTTTCAGCAATCTGTTTAGTTGTTTTCGTTCTTGATGTAGGGCAACAATGAGCAACTACTCACTACATCAGTTATGATTAAATAACTTGTTGCTAGCTGAACCATATTAATCACTTTAATTAATCACGTAATTATTAACTATCTGCTTAGTCAAATCCAGGTGGTGACTTATTTTTTGGCTGTGCCGTGCAGCATCAAGAGCATGCTAACCATGGGTGAAAGTAGGCCAGTACGGTCCAGTAGCAAGAAAACACATCTGCTAACATTATGTCATCTTAAACAACACTTTTCTCCTGAGTAATTGATTTTAAGTCATTCCGAATTGCCTCTGAACCGTCCATGTTCTTTTGATCTTTCATTACTACTAGTTAAAGTGAGCGTGAGCTTCCACCAACATGCATATCAGCTGCTTGATCTGCAGTGCTGTGGGGTTTTGGCAGGCAGAAGTTTGTTGCAAAATCTCCCAAGTAAAATGTGTAGCAGGATAAGTTGTAATTCATGATATTTTCTTTTATTCCAAAAATACAGACACAGGCCATCTGTGTCTGTAATGAGTGCGCATTCACATCCTAAACACAGCATCTGTGAAAGGGGTTGTTTGATTTTCTTAAAACTGTTAAAGGTCGCACCTTAACCATTACACAAATCTTCTGCTATACACAATGTCAAGTGTTTCTAATTTCTTTTAAACTTTTGTACAGGTATTAAAATATTGAAACTTTTTTTTCCCCCTAGGGATGCATGACGCCTAGAAGAAGAGAACAATATGAAGCGATGAAGGTTAAGGTCGTAGAATGAACAAAAATTTAATACTACAGTATTTTTTACTCCTGATGCTAACAGATAGCAGAACATTGTATTATTCTTAAGAAGTACTCTACAGTCACATTCAAATGACCCAAGATGCTGTGATATAAAATGCTAGAGAAAAAGGCTGCTGAGCCTCAGGACGTTTAGCCAATATTGGAGTCCAATTTAAATGACAATGAGAACAGTAGCAACAACCATGTGTTTTAAGTAATAATTTTCCCTAGGTCAGAGACTTAATATTCAAACAAATTGAGCAATTGAGAAGGAGTGCTGCTGTGCTGAATATCAGCATGGCTGAAATGCTGTATGACGAGTAGGCACGAGTCCACCACCTGAATGTGGAAGGTACAACAGCGGTGCTGATATTAAATACATCAATACACATTGAGGGTGATATCACCATTTTAAATTATGATTTGTTTCTTTATTAAACTAGTTTTGCTCCACCAACACATATCCTTCAGTGGATCAGAACTGTATAATAGTTAGCGGAATTAACAGGGGCGAAAGTAATTTCTTATCAGTACTATATATCTAAAAAGAAAGGTGAACAAGCCATAGAGGTGGTAGACAGTGCTGAGATTTATTTTATTTTTCCACCTATTTCACTTTAGAATATCAGCTAACTCTGGTTAAATCCCAAATAGCATAAAATGGAAAGCTAGTGTGCTATGTAAGTACATGTACCCTGAATGTTTAATAAATTTATCTGTTTCTTCAGAGAATGAGGGCATTAGGTTGAATCACATTTCCAGCTCCATAAGAACAAGTTAAGTCTTTCGATTAAGTCTCATTCTCAAACCAAACAGCTGCTGCTGAATACCTTATTTGGAGGTTAAACAATTGAATCCAGGTGTTCCAAAATGATTGGCAATCCAAAATCCTTCTGAGGTTCGAATTATTCTCCAGGATTACACTTCAAAAGATATACCTACATCTTATCTTATGGCAGAGAGATAAAACCAAGTGAAATGTACAGTATTATGGAAATAATAACCTGCGTTTTTTCTAAAGTCGATGCCGTTAATGTGTACAAAGGAAGTATGGGTCTATGAGAAAGGATGTTTTATCACTTCCTCTGGCTTTGAGGTGAAGCGTACAAGTGCATGTTAATATGTATGTACACCATTGTTTCCCTGCGGTTTTAGGCACCGGAGAGGGTTTTGTAACCTGGGTTCTTATGGGGTTGGCCTGAGGGCTTTGGGAGAGTGAGAATCTGGTGGGTGCTGTTAAGGCTAATGAGAAAAGTTCAGTGAAAGTCCAAGCATAGAGATTCAATCTTCAAGTAACCACAAAAAGACACATTAAATTCGCATCCAGGAACAAGAAGGGAACAGAGAAGCAGCAGGTTCGAAAGTTCAGCTATCCTTGCATAGCATGCCACCTTCTTTTTTCAATAGCTTGTTTCCTTCCAACGTCCCACGGCGTAATTTACCTCTGAACTGAATGACCAATGAGTTGGTGTAAAAGACCCGTCTTCTCGAAGTCTTAATCAACCTATAACAAATGGAATAAGGTGGTTGGAGGACTGTTTGCATGAACACTGGTTTGAAGTGTGCAACCTATAATGCTGGTTAAACCGGTGTAACATACGTGTGAAATCAATTCCTTCACCTTTCTCCTGAAGGCCATTTAGATGTCACTTTTCAAAAGAAAAGCGGCCGCTAGCCACCCTGCTCACACTGCTGCTAAGCCTCTTTATGAAGCCAAATAATGAGATTGCAGAAAACCTTGTCAAGCAGTTATTCCGAGTCTTTTCATTTTCTTTATTTCACTTAGTCTGAGAAAATGATCATATTACAGTCCTTGAAATAGAAAATGACAGACAGCTTGAAAAGAATGTCTCCATTTCTTATTCTTTGTATATTTTGTTCTGTTTCTCTTACCAGGTCATCTATAGTGCAAGGCAAATCCATCCATTAGTTTTAACAGAGGTATGTATACCAATCGTCTCACAAACATTTCCACAGGCATAGGGAATGCAATGCCACGTCATGAGGATGAACTATACAGTGTTTTTGCTAGGATTATGGGTCAGGATCTGCCTTTCCTCCAAGTCTGCCCTGGTCATATCATACTTCATGCCCAGATTCTGATTCTGGCTCAAACAAGTCAGTGGTTATGGGTGGGTATGGCTGATCAGTTTAAATTAAATCACATGGAAAACAGGCCACTGTGGGGCAAACTGAGGTTGAGTGATTAATGTAGTCTGGTGAAATCATTTTAGAAAGTATGAAAATGACTGCGACTGACCCACCAGGGGCCTTTTAGGGTTATTCGACTCTGTGTTGTGCTGGTGACCTGACTTTCTACGCAAATTGTGGTCTCATCCTATGTCTTAGCCACATCACCCATCAACTTCGGACCCGCCTTGTGCACAAATTAGGACATAACTCTCTTACATGGTATCCTTCAAACCTAAAGTTGTTTTGGATGGATTTCAAATTTGCATTGATGGAGCAAAGCCTGAGCGAGAACAACTATTTCAAGTACCTTGGTATGTGGTGGCAAGGCCAATTGGATTGTGTATCAAGTCGGTTATGCTAAAGACAGCTCCTGCTAAATTACAGTAGCATGTTCCCACCACAACTGACTGAACTGGAGTTGAAGCAATTAATCAGAGGTTAACCAGACCAACCTCACACAGGATCTTTAATTTGTTGTATCTAAACCCCTGCTGAAACAAGACCAAAAATAGCAACCTTTCTTCTAAAATGTAAATATGATGATGACTGAGCTTTGCCAAGGAATTTCTCAGGATATTTTAATGTATGTATATAGAAATTCTTGCTCTTTTATGACTTAAAGTTAGAAGAGGACATTTACTCATTTGCCTCAGTAAGTCAGATCCGGCTCAAAGACAGAAGTACACATTTTGTTTAACATCTATAAACGTGTTTGTAAATGGGAAAAACATTGTTGTCAATGCTTTCCAACAGGTCAGTGTAGTTTTGTCTCTTGAGTCACATGCCTACCCTAACATCACAGCAGGCCAAAGAACCCTTAAGAGATTATTTTAAAAATGCTGTAGATACCTAAAGACATAACAGGATAAAGCCCATTTTCCACAGTTTTAAGACTCATTGTATATGTGAATGCATTCTTTTATTATTTGATCATGAATTTCAATTAATGGACTTATTACTGTTCTTACTGGACAAACATGATATGGCACGTTTACCAGTGGTCAATTAATGTGATTATGCCCAAAGACAGTCGATCAACCACAAACATTAACACCACATTAATACATCATCATTGATTATCAATTATATACCAGTAACCTGGTGACATTTATGCCTGTGAGGAGCAAATGCTACAGTAGAGTGTCTGGTCTGATTCCAAAGCTAAAACAGTACAATTAGCTAAAAAACGTCAGTGCTAGCCATGAGAGAGAGCCACCAGAACACCCAGTGCACCACAGCCCACCATACGGGGCCCAGAAGTCAAAAAGCACAAAGGCGCCTATCGGGCTCTCAAATTCCTTAGATCTCAATCTGATCAGGCACCCATGGGATGCACCAGACAAATAAGTCTGATCCACAGAGATCCCGTCCTGCAATCCACAGCACCTGAACGATTTGCTGCCAGACACCACAACACACTCCCAGAGGTCTTGTGGAGTCAGTGTGGCCAGAACTGCCAAGGCTGCAAAAAGGGAACTCAAGCAATACTGGGCATAAAGTTTTGATTTGTAATGTTATGGCTGAATAGTGTATAGTCACAAGTAGTGTAGTGAGAAAAAAAAAAAAACAACTTCAACTGTACAAATAATCCATTTTGCCTGAAGGTCACTTTGACAAATGTTTCTGTTTATGAGCCCAGATCAATGCTTATATATAACATAAGCAGAACACCTCAATTGAAGGTCTATCATTAGATAAACTCTCATGTTTCAAGTTCAGCCGAAACGTAAAACATGTGTGCCTGAGTGGAGACATGTATCAGCACATAATAAACTAAATAAAGCTAAACTCGTATCAAATTTTCATTTTTCTAGAGACTTGGAGATTTGGCACTGCAACAACTGCAACAACAAGTTGTAAATCTGTGATGTTATTAAAAATTTTCCCATTTGTTTAAAAAAAAAAAAAAAAGAGTCTTGCCTCAAGGTATTTAATCTCATATTGACATGGCAGAATTAAATCATATCCTTGGTATTATGAGTGTTGACTTCCTCAGCTGCTCTCATCAGGATGAAAAACATTTTTATTGTGTAAATTGTGTCACTATGTTGTATATTGTGTAATTTAATGCACTTTCTGTCTAGTTTATACTCACAGGCCACTTTTTTAGAAACTGGATAGAGCACTGTTTTGCTCGCAGAACAGTTTTAAATATTTATGACATGCATTTCAAAAGTGCTGGAAACTTCAAATTCTTTTGAGATTTTGGGCCATGTTCAGAAGATCAGATTGCACAATTGCTGGAGATTTTTTAGTTATAAATTTATGCTGCAAATCTTCTGTTTCACTACCACCCAAAGACGAGATCTTCTTAATTCTTTTTTTATTTTCTATACCACTTCATCCTGTAAAGGTGACGATTAAAAATAACAGGGCACACACTCACATTTACACGCTAACCTAACCAGCAGGTCTTTGGACTATGAGAGGCAACTAGAGTACCCGGAGGAAACCCACCAAGTTTCCATGGGGAGACCATGCAAACATACCCGAGGCAGGAGTCAAACCTGGACCCTGGAGGTGCAAGGTGACAGTGCTAACCAATAAGATGATCTATTTATTATATTTGGCTAGTTTCTGTATTCAACTTAAAAAATTACAAATTTCTTCCAATCAGTTTATATAATTTATATAATTGCTTCCAATATTTTAAATCAAGATATAGATTGATCTGCAATGAGACAAGCGATAAGTAGCCTGAAAGGTAATACTGGTCATTAGTTCCTGATCTTTTGCATCTGTTGAGACATCAGTTTCAACAGCGGTTGGCAGAAGTAATGTTAACAGACACATTGTTTCTATGTTTTTTCCACTGATAATTACTTATGAGGTGGATTTCAAAGCCAAAAAAAAAAAAAAAAAAAAAAAAACCCAGAAAGATTACATGATGATTATCAGATAGCCTTCTGGATTACCCCCACACAGATAAAAGCTACTGCACTATGTAGGGTGTACAATCACTTTTTCTCACACAAGCAATACCTTTGATCAGGGGTTAGAGAAGGATTTGAGATTCAGCCTAGGAGCTAGTTGTCAATGTAGCTCGCTCTAGCCATGAAACACAGAGGCAATTCAGAACAACTTAGAATTCAACAGTTACAAAGATAAAGTGTTGTTTAAGATGAAATAACCTCAGCAGATGTTTCCTTGTTTGAAGTGCTTCGAATTGGTTTAGAATGTGGGTTTTGTCCCTGGCGTCCCGGACGTAATGTCTCTTCGACCATCCAGAAGTGGGCGGGAACATGACAGACATGCATAGTGATGTCAGTTGCAAAATGTATATGTGAAGGATAAATTCTGCAGCCATCTGCAAAGCTTTGCAGGCCAATTCTAGTTTATTTTACTGCTGGGTTTTACATGATACCCTTTATCTTCTCTGTCCTAAACGGAAGCAGGGACTACTAAAATTAACACAGTAGGGTCAGGTGCTAAAAAAGTACAGCTCCTTATCTTTCTGCAAATCCCAAACTTGGGTGCTTTTATTTGTTGTGCGAGAAAGAGAAAAAAAAATCAGGAAGAAAGCAATCAAACCCCCTTTTCAATCTTAGGCTTAGCATAATCCATCTGATGTTTCTTTTCTCAGTTCTCACAGCTCTGGGTCTAAACCATTCCATCATTCTCTTACAGCTTAATTATGTCCCTTAGTGATTTTTTTTTAGCTCTTTTATCATTCTTTCATTATTTGCTATCAAACAGAGAAGAGGGATTTTCAACAGATTACAGAATACATTAAAATGCATGAAACAACATGCAAGAATCGTTATTCCTCTGGACAGGTTTCAGTCAGAGGAAACTAAAGATGTGGGTCATTTGCACAGAATAGTAAATGATCCTGATTATTTAAGAGAGCCTATCCTTTGGGAAAGTTTATCCTATGCACAAGTTCAGGTGAGGAAAATGGAGATCATTGACTATATAAAGAATAAAATGACAGCTGAAGTAATCAGATCCATGCCCCGAAGATTCTGATCATAAATACCATCACCTGTATGAAGCATGAAAGCAAACCCTTGGGTGCATATGGATAGAACACTCATATCAGATATACTTCCTTCCTTAACTCAACAGATTCAAGGGTTCCTACTACAGTGTAGTGATAGTGTCTATAATGAAATGACTTTAGTATATGAATTTTACCTTTAATATTAAATAAAAATCCATTATATAAAAATATGTTCGCGGAAACAAATAGGAATTTAACTTGCCTAATAAGTCACATTCAAAACCTGACGAAGACATACCAAAAGTCTAAATACAAAGTGTGTAAGCTCTAATCAGTTCCTGTAGTTTCCATCAACATGGGCTGCAAATCATTGCATGCTTAAACAAAGGAGGTAGCCCTGTTTGAGTAATGGAAAGTTCATTGCCAAAGCCATGGACAGAGATTGAAGAGATTAGGAAAGGGCAGGGAAAGCCTGACCATGGACAAGTTTACAAAGATCGGGAGGGAAGATCAACCCTGGCCATGCTGTGTGCTCCAGCAGGAAACAGGCAAATGATGTCAGAGATAACCTGATTCCAGGCCCCGAGCCGTACGCAGATGTGCAGCAGAAACTAGAATTACAGTCAGCGTTCTTGCATGAAAGATGTGTCAGGGAATTTTCCAGGGGATAATCTTTGCAATTCAGTGAGCCTTAATAAAATCCTTCCTCTTAGCCAGCTGTGTCACTCATAACTCTGACCACCGCTGATGAGTGCTCCCAAAGTGATGTAATGTTGAGTAGCAGGAACAAATCTTAGGGAAAGATTACCGGCTAAGTAAGGTATGTTAAAAACATACTATGCTATAAAAAAAGTATAGTATACCAAATTGTGTAACTACGGCATTCACACTAAATTCACATGCAGTATTTTCAGCAAACTCATAGGTCAAGCCTATCCAAAGAAAACAGAATGAATACAATTGTTGTTTCTTAAGTATTCAAAAGAACTTAGCTTTCATTGGGCACCCTAGCACTGTTTTCTGGTGAAAGCAAAAATAAAGCCATAAGATGACCCAAAATGTAACACTTACCAAACTAAAAATCATTATTATATGGTGAGGTTGCAATTAATCATTTTAATAAATCAAAGTTTTGAACCGTTTTGTTCAAATATGTTTATTAGCATTTTTCATAATCATAACTACAGCTTATGTTTCATTGCGTATTTGAGATAGCCAAGCAGTTCATCATCAAAATATTGTGCATTTTTTGTTTGCGGAAAAAAGTATACAAGTCTTTAAAAGAGATTTTTTTTCCATTAAAAAAAACTTATTGCCAAAAATATGATGCTCACCATTGATATCCGTAGTAGAAATACAAAGATTTAAAATACATGCAACTGGACATCGCTTAAAATATAAAATGTTGAAATGTTGAATATGAAATCCTGCCTGCAAATTTAGGGTACAGTTTAATCTGAGATCCAGTCCAGGGACGCAAACTGTATGTACTAGTTGTGGAACTACAGTAAGTGGCTGAATGGTCTACTTGGTTGGTTTTGGAGAATGTTTGATTTACTGCTCACTTGATTGATTTGATTTGATTTGATTGATTGATGAGTGAACTTTCCAACTGATTATTGTTTGTCTTATTAAACTATTTATTAATTTAGTCATTATTAAAAACACTGAAGATAGTATGTTGGTTTAAAAGCCAAACCACTATTCTTACCATCGGCATCTTGAAGTACTGTATAAGAACATAACCCTAAATGTTAAAATAGGTGCCTGTTTTACTCAATGGATAAATGTCTGGCCTCCTTTTAAAATCTAAGGTTGAAATTACCTATTTAAATTGAATCCTGGATTCATTCTTCAATGTATGGTACAGATGTGTTTACCTGGCTGTGCAATAATGAGACAGTTAAAAGCCTTGGGGTTAATTTGAAATTAATTTATTTCATGACAAGGAAAACCCAAGGAGTAATTGCACATGTGCTGTTATTGAGAAAATGAATAACATAATTACACAGACACTTGGAAGCAACTAACAAATAGAATAATGATCAGGCCTATTTAGCATGTACATGTACTAAGCACTGCAATCCTAGCTGTCTGACATTGCTGTCAAACTAGAGCACATGATGTAATGCACACTGCCTGCCAACCCCGCCGCCCCCTCCCTCCAACAAACCACCACCACCACCACCACCAAAAAAAAAAAAAAACGTGTCAAATTATTGGCCTGCATCAAACAAAGAAAAACAAAGAGATTTGAAATTACTGGAATTGGGTTAAAAATGGTCCAACACATTGTTACAACCTAAATGGAAAGTGCTGTCAACTTTGTGGAAGAAATGTGTTTTGAAGAATAAAAATCATGAATGGAGATCACTTAAAAGCTCAGTGAAGTTGCATCATTAAAAAAAATCAACAAAATCACAGCTATGTGTAACAGTGAAAGTTAGAGCATTTTAACACATACAATGTGACATGAACTCACAGGAGTGTGATTGAACAAGTTGACTGAACAATGACCAGGCTATCCCATTAATGGAGTGTTTCTTCCCTGATGGCATCATGCATATTTCCGGGAGCACAAGGAATCATTTTCACGCATGAAATGGCCACCACATTGCATGATGTAATTAAAAATACAGGTGCATGAATGAATGAAAACCTAAAGCACAGGAGATTTAAATTATTTTTTTTGGCCAGGCAGTGTGTTTTGTGGTTCACGTTTGATTTAGTAAGTTAATAATATCCATGTTGGTGCATGGTCACTTACTACAGATGTACAGTATAGAGAAAGTAAAACTAAACACAATGAATACACTGAAAAAGTCCCTTTTATATGGTGCAGTGTATGTGAAGGGGAGGGGAAAAGTCTGTTTCAAGCAAGAGAGACATTACTGACAAAGGCCAGACAAGGTTCCTCAGATTGGGACATGTCTAAGCAGGTCTTATCTGGCTCCATGCAATTTCATGGTTGTTTGAAACAAGTGGGCCATGTGCAGCTAAATCAGTGGGATTTCTATCTTCACAGGGTTCGATGGTTTGCTTAGAGCTGAAAACTTGGGTTGAGTGTTTAGGTTCCTGAAATTTGACAAAAGCCTAGACGTTGCAGACATTTTCACTAATGTGTATTCATTGTGTGATGAGGCACAAGAATTTTAATCTTTGCCAATGTTTAATGCAGACCTAAGTTAATATGACTGAAAATGAAATATTTTAAGTCCTTACGTTTTCTGAGAATATGTAAGGCATAACACCAATCATGGTGCAACATGAAGTGGATAACAATTTTTCATATATTCATCAAAAATACCTTATTTAGCTGTGTGTATTTACATTTATTGGTTTTAGAACATCCATAAAACAGCTTAGTTCTTGACATCACTTAACAGCTGTTTCTTGATCAGCCCCTTTTGTTTTAATAAGACTATACAGTATATATATAAACGAAAACATGTTATAATGGGTGCAAAATCAGAAATTCCCGATTTGTCTTGCAGCTGCACTACTGTCAGAGCTGCTTTTATTGAACATTTAATAAGAACCTTCTGGCCAAAGTTTTATAGCCTTTAATTAGTAAAATTCTATGTTATATTGTTAACATTAGTTAAGATTATTTAACAACTTGTAATTGCTGCATTTTGCTGTAGAATCCTTAACCCTAAAAATTCCATAGTAACATTTTTTGTCTAAACTATTGTGTGAGTCATTTTCTAAGCAACATTGTGTGACAAGCCATTATTATAGCAGATGTGTTTAGAACATTGCAGGAACCATTTCCTGGACGTCACAGCCTAACCTTCTTAGAAATTGTTGTACGCTTACCAATTTTTTTTTTCTGCTAGTTGGCTCTTATAGTGACCCAGTTACAAAACATGGACATTGAAGATAATGTATTAGCTATGAGGTGATAAACATTGCAGCTGAGCTCTCCAGATAAATACGAGTACAAACTTCACAGACATGTATGTATAATTTGTACTGTAAATTCCCCAGCGATCTATCAACACCCACCAAGTCCAGCTGGGTCCAGGAAAAGGCAGAAAATTATTCACAGAATGATGCAATAAAATGGCCTCCATCATTACTTTCAGACAATACTGACCTGAAACACTTCTTTTTTGGCTCGTTTCATCAGAATTCATCTGAAAGTGTTGTGGTTTGCCTGACAACCATCGACACATTACCCATTCTGACAATCAACCCATTGACCTTATGTGAGAACGGGTCAGTGACGGAGTGCTGTGTGTGGCTAGACATGACTTTTTATAAGAAGCTTTGCTCAATAAACACCCTTTGTTAGTTTATAAATAGTCCTGGAAGATGACCTAGTCTCTGTCCTGAGAACCTGGAGTAGAGAAATGTCTCAACCCTTTCACCACTTAACAATGAATCTAATAGGATAAAAATAAATAGTAAATATGGACAGCATGAAGTGATGCATTTGAAAAATAAATTATAGACATGCAGGGTGCGATGCATTATTATTTGAGTATTTATTGCAATATTAAAGGCAGCAGTTAAAATATTCATAAAAACTTCTGTTAGCTGTCTGCCAGATCAGAGGGCCACTAAGGCACTAAAAACAGCATTGCTTCACAAAGAACCACTGGCAGTCTTGCTTTTTATTACCTGCAGATGGATTAGAGAGGGAGATTCGTGACTTCTCCAAGCCCAGCTCTATAAACTGAGCACATAAAGAAGACAACGGACCAATAAGAGATGTTTGACTTGGGTTTGCTTTCCATTGTGCACCATTTAAGCGCCAAAATGTCAAAGAATGTTTTAACACAGTAACAAGGACAAGCATGTTGAGTGCTGACGTGCACTTATTTAAAGCTTACGTAGCCTTAGGCAGAAGCTGCACGTGTAAATTTTGTTACTAACTTCATAATAATTTGTTTTTCTTGAATTAAAAAAAAAAAAAATACATTGCAGTTACACATGTAAAGTAGGGACTAGTTGGAGCTAGTTGCACTGAAACAGAGATATGTACATTACACTATTATAGCCCTGATTTTCCTGCTGCAGGCCAATTTCAGGGATCTGCACCAACCCCCAAAGTTGCTCATGTCGTGTGAGCGATTCAGCGATGCAAATTTCTTAGTCTGTAAGCTGTCTTAGATGCTCCAATATTTTTAAGCATGTTTGAACTTCTCTCTAAAGAATCTTGCAGTCTGAGCACCTCTGTGACAAGTGGTAAGAATAACAATGAGCAAAAGCCAATAAGAGCTCAAGAGGAAACTAGTGTCAGCAAATTGTTTCCATAAGAATGGATTTGGCATGACTTACCAAAACGGTTGTAAGAACCCTCTCTTATACCTTTTTATCTTGTTTCCAAAAATAAAGAATAAAAAGCGCAGAAATATGCGCCACAGCCAGCTATTTTAAATAAAGGCACATAATGGACAGTTCTTGTGTTTATTTTCGTGAGAGAGAAGGATTTAGGGATCATAAATGCTTTAGCTGGGATCTCCGCAAATGAAAGATTGTGTTTGTAAGTCTCATCTGCGATCCCTTGTGTAGTGTGCACACTGCTGTGTTAATAAAACAACAGATAACAAATGATAAGTCTTGCAGCAGTGAGCAGTACAGGGGTGCTGAGATTTTTAAAAGCTGTCTATTGTCAGGGATTGAGACAGCAACAAATCTATCATCACCTTGCACAGCTTAAGTGATTGTCAAATAATGTTAAGATTAAGGTGAGGTTTTTTTTGTTTTTGTTTTTACAAAAACACATAACCGAGTGTGAGCTTTGGCTCAGTGATCTATCGGAATTAAATATATATATTCCAGATTTTCTGAAGATTAAGACTCAATTAAGAAACTGGGGTCAGACTGCAGGATACAACGCCCCTGGAGCAGATAGGGTCATGGGCCTTGCTCAAGGGCTCAAGAGTGGCAACTTGGCAGTGCTGGGGCTTGAAAAGACGGAAGATCAGGAAGGCAAAGCCGTAACTGTTCGAACAAGTACAATTAGGATTTCTTACCACTCTTTGCTTGTTGCATGTTTTGATTGAAATTTGATTTGAACAAATTAATTTGACATTTCGAAATTTCATCTTCCATACACAAACATTTCACGTATCACTTGCAATGCAAATCATTTTATTATTTCCTCTGAAGATATAATCTTGTGCTAAATGGATGAGCCAGGCGACATAGCACGTAAGTTTGCATTAGTTGAGATATGTCTCTAATGTTGTAGACATACCTGGGTCCTGGAACCATGCTTTGCAATGTAACCCTAATCCCCTGAATACCACCCGCCTGTGTATTTTTATCGAGACTCCAGGCTGCGGCTGATGCAACTTTTTGAGAAGAGAGAATGGGGGTATAGAGGTGGATGACAGAACACTGTATAGACAGGGGGAAAAAAGGTGTGTGTGCGTGTGGTGTGTGTGTTGGGGGAGGGGGGTTGTGGGATCTCAGATCCTCATAGTTCATATTGTAATCCCATCTCTTACTAGAATACAAGCAAGAATACAGAATTCCACACAGGTCTCGACGAGATGAATCCCAGTTGCCAAGCTAACAGAGGGACTGTTTAGAGGGAGAAACAGAGCCTTGTAATGGAGCACAGACCTGCCAAGCAACCCCTTCCTCCCCTATGGTGTTTCACCACCACACCCATGCCTCAGTTATTAGTGTCACACACGAGAGCTGGGAAAGCATTATTAGCATGACAATGCAAACCGCAGACTGAGATGAAGTTTGCGGAGATCCAGATGGTTTCGTAACACATCATCAGTCCCCGGGACAATGCAGATGCTGGTTTTGGTGGCGATTATTCCAATAATTCCTGAGTATATTCTGAGAGAATGCTCTGTATTTTAGTTTTTGGCCCCAAAGGTCAACTGAACCCAAACAAATCCCACAAAACACTTGTAACATAAGTAGTGTGTAGAAATATATCTTAAATATGCTCAGGGCTTTTTAATTTCTCACCATGCTTGGTGATGCAATTACAAATGCTGGTTTGCCCTTCATTCACGTTATGTAGCGTCTGTCATTGATGGAATGCCATCTTGTCCTACTGTATAAGCAAATCGTAGCTATGAAATGTAGTGCAAGGCATAATCTTATCAGTTTGATGTCGTAGAAGAAAGAAACATGCCAGAATGTCACTTAGGGACAGGAAAAGTCTCATAAGGAATTAATTAGATACATTAAAATTCCGTTCAAGTGATACATTTCCTCATATACTGCATAATTACTTGTGTTATTTGCCAATCTAAGCAATAAAAGGAAATTGGTGCAACTTATCACCCAAGCACGAACACAAGAGTACATCCATATTGTTGCAAAATATCAGCCAATGCTAACAGAAATCTGTCACTGTTTTGAAAAATGTCTCCTGATAAACTGAGGGCAATGGGAAATGTCTATCTCTCCAGGAAAAAGTCAGGATAATTTCTTGCCCATGTTAGAAATTCTAACATTTATACAGGAAATTGTTGCATTTATTTTCAGAAATATAAGCCACCTGCCCAGGCATCTGATCATTTTCCACAGACAGACAGGTGTGAAGTCTCATAGGGAGATTACATATTTTTTCATTCTCTCCACTCACACAAAAGGTTTCCACTTACCGCTATGTGCTTATTCTTAATGCTGGGATACCTTTAGGCAATTACCACACCTCCAAGAATACCTCCTCCAAGAAGCGCACAAGACAAGACTGGACATACAGAGGTGGAGGTGTTTTGGTTTTGGCATGGCGGTTTCCACAGGGATTTTTAACATGACATTCTTCAATTGCTCTGTTATTTGTTTTCATTAATCTCTCAGAGACACTGGCGCTAAGCTAAAAGTGCTTAAGGCTGGCTCAGATGCATTGGTTTATAAATAGACAGAGTTCAATTCTTAAGCAGGCTTCTCATTGGGTATTTGATGACTGTATTCTAATAACCCTATATTTGGACACCTTTACTGGTGCCCTTAAAACCCAATCGCCAAAGATCTGTCGCGGCGACACAGCACAGGTCAATGACGATTCAAAAAAATAGGTATGTAAGCCTTGCCAGTGTGTTAATGGCGAGACCTCAGACATCTAACTACTGTATACATATGGGATTTTGGATATGGTCAGTTAAAACAAAAAGTTATCATTACTTTTATGACATGTAAATTTTTACCTCTACTGGAACATGGGAACGACGTCTCAGGGTGCTTTCACACCTATAGTTCGATTGCTTTAGTCCGCACCAGTCAGAAAAATGTTACAATTTTAGTAAACAGACGTGGGTACGGTTTGCTTTCACATATGCAGAGTTCTAAACGAACCAAAATAGACTGCGAAGCCCATCGGCACCGGAAACAGACTATTTTCAGAAAATCGCGCCACTTTCAATAATCATGGAGGAACAGCTTT
>JAQQZT010000036.1:24155131-24169989 GCA_030068275.1 Clarias platycephalus | reverse complement strand
TTGTGTATAATGGAACATTAGTATCCTCTATGGCATCAACACAAATACACACACACACACACACACACACACACACAGTTGGTCTAGCTGCGAATGTAGGCCGTTAATTGTGACCGTTTTCCTCCTCATTAGCAAGTGGATTATATTTCCATCATGTTTCCAATGACTTCTGCAACCTGTATCCTCTGAGCTAATTTTCTTTCCGAGTTAAAGAACTGGGAAGCAGACCAGGGCAACATGACACCTCGTTTGACCCGAAGGGAGTCCGTGTTCAGATTCAGAATTGTAGCTCACGAATGGCCCAGCAGGAAGGAAAAAAGCAGAAGAAATGCCTCAATAAAAATACTTAATCAAACTGTCAGTTTATCATTATAGATGGTCTCACTTTACTGTTTCAGTAATGATCACAGATAAATAAATTTTAAAAATGCATCTGGGCTGCACTAAATGACAACATCTGTAATCTAATACCCATCATCATGATTTGTCTCTAATACAGAGTCCTTGGTTTGACTCTACATAAAATATTACTAATAGTATTCAAATCTAAAGAAGTGTTTTAAAACATTATGCTGATTATGACATTGAATAACGACATAGTAGTCTTATTTCCATTTTTTTTTTTTTTTTTTTAAGTAAGTGTGGAATACATTTGGAGGCACACTTCTGCTTTAATATCATGCAAAGCTTCAAGAATTATATCAAGTGCCACCAAGAGCTCTAATCATTGCTAACAGCTCCTTCTACTGGTCAATGCAGAAATCTACCAAAACCCTCATGCACTGAAGAAGCATCTGCCTTAACTATAGACTGGCACAGCCAGGGGGAGAATGGGAAAACCCAGCATGAGAGGTATTTAGGAAGCTACTTGGAAAATAAAGATGTTAAATGCAGAAGTGTTTTTGACTCAGGAATACAGGCTTGTTGAAAGACAGCACTGAGGAAGACAACACACTTGACCTTCTCGTAAGGTCCACATGTAAAAGCCATCACTGAACAGTGTGTCAGGTAAATGAGGAGCATGGAATGAGGGTAGACTACAGCTGCAATAGCACATGCAGAGCTTGAATGTTTGTAAGATTTTGATCCTTTTTTTTCGTTGTTGGATGCTACAGCACAGTGACTGTATATATATATATCCAGTGCTATTACTCTATTGCTTTGAATTAATTATAAACCACTACAATATATTCTCTATTGTGAACCTGGCCCCCCCCCCCCCTTCTTTCATATGAAGGTAAATAAATGGAGATTAAAAATAAATCTATGATTCAAAACAACTGATACAGTGTCCAAACCTGCTTTCAATTGTCAGTGCTCATCATCATCATCTACACTACCACTGAAGGAATTTTCTCACTCGGGGATGACAGGCTCATGAAATATGCAGGCACTCTGAAGCAATTCAACTTTTATTATCCCCTGGTGTGCCTTGTGCGCTTTTGTGCACCTTGAACGCATTTGCTCTGCTTCACATGCGCACAGATCACACCTCGCACCATCATTTTTTTTTTATTTTTTATTTTTTATCATCCTTATCAATGCAAATAGATTTTGGATTAGTTATTTGGCAGTGCATGTGGGAGATCAGCCAAGACACGTGCGCAATCGAGGGTATAATTCTCCAAAGAAAGAAAGAAAGAAAGAAAGAAAAAACACACGACTTCGTCATTTATTTGGGCGTCGGGTTTTTGATACGTTTCGAAACCCTGCAAACTTGGTATCACTTTAGGCATCAGCGTGAAAGACAGGATTCTGTTGCTGGGGAGGGAGAGAGGGAGGGAATAAAACACGGTGGCGTGTTGCCAAGATGTGGCAAGTGCGCCTCCCTCCAGCGCCGCTCGGTTTCGGCGGATTTTAAAAAGGCAGGGCGGCCCGCACTCGCTCAGTGTGCTCGCCAAAACTTGTGCAGACGCGGGGAAGAGATCAAGAGCGCAGCCGCAACAGGAAAGAAAGAAAAAAGAAAAAGAAAAAAAAAAAACCGGCTGCGGGTTCTGGGTTCTGGAGCGCCGGATAGGGTTTGCGCACACCTTGGACCTTACAGGGGCTGTCATTAAAAACGGGGAATGATCAGAATAGATCAGAATAGTTGTGCAAACAGATCTGCGGATGCTTTATAGCGCAACATTGACTGACCTTTCTTTTTGACTTTGGATGCGGACTTTCTTCTTATAAACTTTCTAATTGCATTCTAAATTCCGATGACCTGAAGCAAAAGGTGCGTCGGAGAGTATAATTACGAATTGTTCGGATCATATTGGAAGAATAACAATAAATAGAATCCTTTTACCAAAGACAAAAAAAAAAAAAATATGCTCCTCAACTTCTTGTTATTCGTAATGATGCCGTTTCTGTCGGCTGTCTCCCAATGCTCGGGCTCGTATGTGCCGTGCGAGCCGTGCGACCAGAAGGCGCTGTCCATGTGCCCTCCCGAGCCCAAAGGCTGTCAGCTGGTGAAGGAGCCCGGCTGCGGCTGCTGCCTCACCTGCGCGCTCGCCGAGAATCAGTCTTGCGGTGTCTACACCAGCACGTGTGCGCACGGACTCCGCTGCCTGCCGCGTGACGGAGAGGAGAAGCCCCTACACGCGCTGCTGCACGGCAGAGGGCTGTGCACCAACGAGAAGGGCTACAAGGCGTCTCATCCGCCTGTGGGTAAGTGCTGGGCCGCTTTGAGTTCTTAATAGCGGGTTTATAAGTCACATCAATACTCAGTGGATGTTAATCATGGCAGCTGGAAGCATCAGAGATCACTTGAATTTGAAAAAAAAAAAAAAAAAAAAATGTGACCAAGATCACCAAAAGGGGTCATACACATTAACGTGTAACATCACTTACTTTGATAGCCGAACATTCCAAACCAAATATGGTTGACTTTAGGCAGATATTTGAATGTGAACAATAATCAGTCAGGGGTGACCCAGTTATGAGTATTTAAGATTTTTAAGTCACTTCTACTGTATATGGCTCAACAACTACCAATATATGAAAGCTCCATATGGTCTCTCATCCAAAGCAATATCTGAGCACTAACGTGCAATCGTGGAAGTTGTATATCAATCAGAATCAGATGCTTTCTAGTTAGTATTCATTTCGGGACTGTAAATAGAAATGACACTAAAGTACTTTGAATGCACTGCCACTCATTCTCACATCCCCACCTGCATTCCTGTATGCTAATAGAATGCAAATATGTTCCTTAAGCTTCACCTAGATACCCTGAACCTATCCAAACAGCTGACAAATGCACCGCCTTGGCACTCTGCCACATGGTCAACATTCACCAAGCTGTGTTGATATAATAGCCCAGTCCTCAATCCTGGTCCTGCACTCTTCTTGACCTGCACCTGCCAATGTTTTCCCTGCTCTAACACACCCAAATTAACACACAATTTGCTTGATAATGTCATGATGTGGTGAGTCATGTGTGTCGGAGATGAGAAAGCAGCACTAAAACGTGCAGCAGATGTTGTCGAACCATCCCAATGCAAGACCAATTGAAATGCGTGTCTCTTTCCTAGAATGGGAAGGGGTGTGCTTTAATAGTTGCTCTGTTGATGGAACAGTTGGTCTACAAGATACAAAGTTTGGTGCACTAAAACAAATTCCTTGGCATTTTGTTCATTATTTAATTACCTGCAGCTGAGGACAGTAAAGACTGTGGGGGGAAGATTTATGGGGCAGTAGATCTTGGTTAGTCTGAATTTAGGTTTACATCTGGGGGTGGTGCAGGGGGTCGGATTACTGTTTAAAGATTAAATCTGAGGGGAGGCAGACAGCCATGGTTTGGTCATGTGTGCCCAATGCAGCTGAAAGCTTCAACATGAACTTTTTTTGAATCAGCCTTCATGCTATACATGTTGCGTATATGAATTATTGTTGTAAGTACATGCAACCTGTGTTAATATGGCTTTATTTCCACTTGTTGGTTTTATTGTTAAACCACCCCCACCCCACTGCTCCCTGAGGCCACATAAATCCATGGGACAGCATGTGAATGGAATTTGTTCTGTTCTTCAGGCATTGTTTGTAAAAGGGAAGGATAGCTCACAATTTCTCACAAAATGGAAAACAGAAACATGGTTGTACTCTATGGTTATGGCCTTGTAGGTTACACACATGCACACCCACGCACATGTTCACACACAGACACATCAAAATTCTGACTGTCACGAGTTAGACGTAAATATGTGAGGAACAACGCTGTAACAGGAGAAGCTCTTCCCCAGTGTGTGATTGCATTGGGCACTTGGTCATGCCACAGTGATTCAGCAAAACACATTTGGAGCCACTGTCTAAAGAGCTATAAAAGCACTGGATGGATTTAGATGGGTGCTTCTTGTCTACTTGAGTGTTTAGTTTCAGCCCATTTTCACCAGATGGACAGGACGGACATTGCTGGAGAGGTCAAATGTTCTTGAACACCCCCAATAGCCTCTGTCTTAAAGTTATCTATTTGTCCTTCTTCTACAGCAGTAATTTCACCTCCGAATCCCCAAATCATTTCCTTATTAAAGGGCATGCTAGAGCAACCCATCCTAGACAATTTTATGAATCTTTCATGTTGACTCTGCCTGAAACTCCAGGAACGGCAGTTTTTAATAACCTGCGTTAGCTCTGACATTATAAACTATGGATGATGACTGCCTAAAGACAGAAGCTGATGTACAGTCTATGTATGTACCAAATTGAAATAAAGCATTTGGTTATCGTAGGCCAGGCAGGTTACTCAAATCTAATCGTAGGCATCATGGCTCTTCACCATAGGCACCAAATTATACTCAAAAAAGCCTAAAAATTGTCTAAATCCAGTGATATGTCATTTATTCAGATAGAGTATTAGTAATGAGTATTTCTTCTTGACATGATTTGCAATGTGAAAACTGTAGCCTGCCATAGGTTGCCAGTTATCACAGAAAGCATACTATTTAAAACTACCAGACAGTCTTTTAATCAATATAGTAATGCAAACTGTTTTGGACACATCCTTGAAATCACTAGTTTACATCAGTGTCAGTGATTAAATGGGAAGTATTGCTAGTATCATACTTCAGCAGTTGTTCTTCTTCCTAAGGCAGGGCATTTAGCATATGCCATATGTTTAAATTAAGATGTAGTGTTTAAACTTGCATTTTAATTATGAAATACTAGGAGTGTTCTAGCATCATTGCCTATGTTTTTGGCCTTCGTTGTGTTTGTCGTGCTTGAACCCATACTTTGTATCGATTGAGGAACACCTTTTTTTTGTACATTCCACCAGGCAGTATAGAGCTTTGGCACATCAGAAGTATTACACTTGCCATTAGACATGGCTAAATAGTAGCTTACTACTTGTCCTCTGATCCTCATGAAGGACCTTCGTGTTAGATTTCAGCAGACTTCTTTGTCAGAGTTCACAAACAATAATTAAAGATGGCTCAAATTTTAAAAGCTTGAGCCGCACATGAACAAGCATGTTGCTCACTGACAGCACAGTTTTAACTAATGGACCTTCACCCGAGGCAAAAAAAGCAGACATTTGGATGCAATTTAGTTTTGTATTCCTTATTTATGGGGCCTTATGTAATTCCTGGAGGTTGTCCATATTTAAACTGCAATCATGAGGCAACAAAAAGAAAGCATACTTGTATAGCACTAATCGGTATATGGTACATACAATTCACACCAAAAAACCAGATTTCCATTATTAGATTGATTTTTACTTCCATATTTATTTTATAGTTTGATAAAATTCAGTCTCCAAGATATGTCTCAGACAGCTACTTACATTGTCAGTGTAAACAAAGGGAGATTCTATTTGGCAAGCTTGAACAGTTTCTCCTAATAAAGTTTAACTGCAGTTTGTTTAGTCCACATTTGTCAGCAACATCGGAAAGGTAAGTGGGTAGCAGCTATGCAGGAATCCAGCTCCTATTCTCCTGATGATGAAGCAACTGTTGATTTCTGCAATTCACATATCAGGCTTTAAGTGGGAGCTTGTGTGGCTATTTGATCTACTTTTCTTATATCACTTATGACAGGTTATCATCATTTATAAAAATTAGTTTAAAAGTCCAAGTAGAAAGCAATAGAATCTACAGGAGAAGCATGTGGTTCAGGTTTCAACCTGTTGAAACACCCTGTCCTAGGTTAGAGGATGCTCACTTTGGTGTCACTTCCTTCAAAGAAAGGAAACAAAAGGTGGTTAGTTTCTTGACTACAAAGTATGGTAAACAGGAAATGAAAGTGCATGGAGGAGTTGCGAAATGAGCCAGAATGATAACTTTTGCACCTAGCAATTGTCGTTTGAACAAATAGCTTTTTTTTTTTTTTTTTTTTTTTTGTTAGTAACAGATTCAAAGTAATAATAGGAAAAGTGGGTTTTTATCATACAAATATTTTTCTGTCATTTAAATAAAGAATTTAGCAAACATCAATTATCACTATTATTAAAATGTAAAGTTATTTCTGGTGAATATGTGCCATCTAGGCCACAATCATATTTGTTACTTCAAAGTCTGAGTAAAATTATCAGTTTACATGGTTTAGGCATGCTTGTTCATTAATGGAACTAGTGGCTAAAGTGAAGGTCAATCTCAATAGTTTTTTATCATTTACTTTACGAAATATGCTACATATTCATGCCAGTCCATTGTCTTATGCATCAGTTTACCTTTCATAATGCTATTTTTATTGTCCATTTGCCTGTATGAAGCAATTCTCTCTGGCCCTCTTTGGCCCTTTGTCTGCTTGCTGCACTGCTTCAGTTGTACAATCATGCTGTGAATTTGGGCCAGCTTTTAAATATTGAGCAGCGGAATCTGGCTTAGGATGTCATGGCTGGCCAGTGACTTGAACAAAGCAACGAATGCACAGCGAGAGACTAAGTCAGTAGCATGCACTGCTTAAAAATTGCACACTTGTCGACAACTTGCCTCAACAGAGTACAATGACAAATAATGATTTGAGGTTATAGTACTTTAGTGCAAAGGAGGGAGATTAGAACCAAAAAAAAAAAGTATAACATTGTGAATATAGCAAATCCAGTTAGCAAATGAAAGGATTTTTAAATTCTTGGTTAGTTAAAAAATTAAAGCATAATTCAATTATTACTCATCAGACTGGAAGGAACTTTGGAAATTGATGAAGTATAATTGCCCAATGCACATGTTAATATTTAAAGAGAGTCCTATCAGATGTTTCTTGTTTTCCTGCTCAGGTCCTCTCACCTTAATGAAAACTTTGCAAAGCTAAGCATAGAGTCATCAATACCTCTTTGCCATTCATTCCAAAGCTCATTTGAATAGAGAGGTTGCATGTGACATGTCTGGCTTGGCCATGCTCCAGTGACTTGGCTAGGGCTCAGATGTTAAACACAGACTGTGTAGCCTATCTCAAGAGCCTATCTCTACTTGAATTTTAATATTCATACATGTTTTTTGTAAAACAAGTTGTTTTAACAAATAAAATCTTTTGTATGATGTTTTCACCCTAAATGAAATGTTATATGACATTTTTTTTTATTACAGTATCTTGTTAAATAACTTAAAAGGAAGTTAGTTATATTGGAACGACTTGAAATAATAACTTCTGCTGTAAATAACATGGTAGCAAACGATTAAAGTTCTGTCCATTGTTGATTTTTGAAATCAAACATAACTGGCTATGTGCTCCTTGCTGGCACGCAAAGCCAAATGCAGTGAAGTATCATCAATGTCCATCAGTCATTTTTATAACTCTAAAAGACCTTCTAAGTATGAGGTTGACTGTGATAGATGCGATTCAGCCAGCCTGCTGGCCTGTCACGAAGCCTGGCTACAGGGAACATTTCAGGGCAGAATTTAGTCTGCCAAGTCATGGGTTGCAAGATTAATTTCAAAGAGTCAACCACTGCCCTGATAGCAACTTCAGAAGCCAGGAACCTGGTTCCAGTAATCACCCTTCCCCCATGTCCCTATCCAAGGCTGCAGTGTCAGACGAACTCTTTCAACACCAGTCTGCTTGGAACACCCCTCTCTTATAAAGGGTGTCACTGTAAACCAGACATTATATAAGAGAATCTAAACCGTATTAACCCCACCTCTTCCCTCCTTCCATAAACCGGCTAATGGTTCTGAATGTGGTATGCTATCACACAACTGTGTCCTTAACAATACTTGACAAATTCCCATTCCAACATTTGACCTGACGCACCTTCTGTTATATTTTTTTATTGGATAAATATAGCCACATGTTCACACTAATGGCTAAATCTGCTAGGTTCAGGGATTATTTATATACTTACTCTACTGTAAAACCTGTTGGGGGAAATTATGTCTGGTTTAGGTTTAGGACTTGAGACCTCAGCCAAATCTTTTCTTTTTTTTCTTCCAGTAAAAGTTTGGCCTGTTTTTCTTCAACAGCATTAGCTAAAGGTTTGATGTAGATATCATTTTAAGTAAGTCTTTCTTGAAAATGTGTTTGTTCTCAGAGCAGTTCACACCACACATCACACTCACATCACATGCTACGTGTGGTTGCTGAGACTTTAAAGAATCTAAGTATAGTTTAACAGGCTACCAAACCTTTTGGAAGTTTTAATCTTCAAGTAAAAGTGCTATAGTAATGGCGTATTTTTTTGTTTCAAACAGGAAAATGTCTCGCAAACTCAACAATAAGAATGTAAACCGGACTATTACAATTATTGGCCTCTTGTAGTTAGTATTAGTCTCATTTGCATGCTCTGCCAAATGCTTGCCTTCGTGATTTATGATTCCCATAAAGCAGCCTACTATGATGATTTAATGCTACTTGGCCACACTGGCCACATCTTGCTGTTGCCTGTTTACGTAACCATGAAGTGAAGTCCCAGAGAGAGTAAAACTCCATTTCAGGCACCTTATTTAGGTTTGGGTAGGAGTGTAGGGATTTGTATGGGAGGGAGCAGGGCTTGTCATCACCTGCTGATCCCTTTCCACCTCTGTAAACAAATGCAAAGGAAACATTTGTCGGGAAAGCAGTTGGTCCCAGGTTTATTTTAAGACACCAATCAGATTGTGAAATAGCAAGCTTGTCTCACGTATTTTGTGCTTTTTGAGGTCAGAATGTGCAGCATTGCAACAACCTGTTTGAGTTGTGAGAAGTGAGGCTCATGATGTGTTGATCTTTTGTGTTCTGTGTAGATCGTGAGTCTAAAGAGCATGACGAGACCATAAAGAGTGACACGACAGAGGAGCAGTTGCCCCAATCCAAAGTGCCCATTTACCCAAAGCAAGACCTAATCAACAGCAGGAAGCAGATTGCCCTGCGCAAGGACAAGATGAAGCAGCAGGAGAAACTGAGGACCATGGGTTCGCTGGACTACTCGACGCTCCCAGTCGACAAGCACGAAACCGAATTCGTAAGTTACAGTGAAAGAATGAACAATGGGAAAAAAGTCAATAATTGCTAATCAATTACAGATTGCTGATACATATGTGTTGTTCTGAATTGTAAATAAAGGGTCCATGTAGAAGAAAGCTTGATGGGATAATAAAGGGGCTGAAAGACACTTCTCGCATTGTGGCTCTCTCTCTTTATCTGCCCAACTGTGACAGGAGGGGCTTCTTCAAACGCAAGCAGGTGAGAAGTTGATCTTGAAAACTTCTAAACTCAAAAATGCTCTATCATACAGCAGATATGAATAGAATATAAACTTAAAGTTATGAGTTTCTTGGACTTTTTAGTGATGGTTGTTTAATACTACTCCTCTCCCATCCAACCCATGTGTAGTGTAAGCCCTCACGTGGTCGGAAACGAGGAATATGCTGGTGCGTGGACAAGTATGGAGTGCAGTTGCCGGGGACCGACTACAGTGGAGGAAATATCCAGTGCAAAGACATGGAGCCTGGCAACAACAACGAGTGAGGAGGGACGCGGCATGATCACCTAAGCCGAGGCTCGCCTCCTTCTTTCCTTCCCACCTGTCCACCCGCCGGTCACTTTACAATTTTGATCCAAAAAGAAGAAACGAAGCAAACGCATTTGAACAAAAACAAGTGATAAACTTTTTTTGACTGAGCGCTCATCTGTAACTTGGGGTACCCAGTTAATCAGAGGGTCTCTGTTGTGTTAAGAGCTGGGTCCCAGCATAAAGATTTTTAAAAATATATACATTCAATTATATATTTTTATAGAGGCTGGGGTTTAAGCACCATACTTGTTAACATACAGCAAAAAAAAAAAAAAAGAGAGCATATGGTATGTTAATTATTACCAGCACTATCTTTGTCTTTTACATCTTTGAGGTTGAGGTGTCAGGGGAGATAGTGCAAACTCTTATTATTGGAAGAACTATAAAATGTTTTGTTTGTTTGTTTTGAAAAAGAAAAAAAGAATAATGTCATAGGGACGTGCTGATACAGCTATTTGTATGGCTATTCGGTCCTGTCAGAGCACTTATTGGGAAAACCTTGGAAATGTGTAACTTCACCAAGTTCAGTGTATGTGTGTGTGTGTGTGTGTGTGTGTGTGTGTGTGCATAAGTATGTATGTCGTTGCATGTGTGAATGTATGTGCAGTTGCATGAAAGAGAAACATGGTGGATGCTTTTTATATATACATATAAAAGAATGTCCCATTTTATGTTCGATTTCCACCACACGAGTGTGTGGCGAAACCCCTAAGCCCCGAGAGCAGTTATAGAGTAGGCTCTTTGCTAGATGTTAGCATTCTCTCACTGGCCCACTCTTTGGGAGAACGACGGTGTAGGAATTGAAACCATGTTTGACATACCTGTCTCAGTGACTCTGTGACTGTGTAGCTTGCCTAAAATGCCAACTGTGCCCATGTAACTTGACGCTGGCACACAGACTCAGCCAGGTGAATGGATAGCTGATGTGCTGGCCGTGGTCTGAGGTCTCGTCATGTTGTAAGCGATTGCAAAAAAAAAAAAAAACAACATCCCAACTAGCCCACCCATCATCTGGCACCTATTTTGCAGCACTAGTATGAATATGCAGATACTGATACTGGGACACTTGGTGTTATGGTTCGAAACAGATCTCAATGGCCTGACACTAACTTTCCCAAAATTTGGGCTTGATGTAACTTGACTTTGTTCAATGTTCACATTTGAGAGTGGTGGCTTCTTTCTCAGCCTGTGACAAGTTTTTAGAATACTCTCGTTATAATTTTTTTTAATTTTTTTTATTTTGCCTTCAGTGAAGTATCAACTTATCCGCTTATGAGCCATTTCCTAGACCAAGCGCTATCACTGAATTGAGTGACACCTTGGCGTAGATTAATGAATGTTTTCTGAGGAGCCATCATCAGGAATTGCTGCTTGGAAGATGAGTTGTGCATTTTAGCATGTTTTCAATGTTACGATTTATTTTGTAGCCTGTTTTCATTGTTGCAGCCACCCGGTCATTTTGGGACCTTGGTCATGTGAATGAAGGTCTTCCCCAAATTCACCCCAACCATCTCACCCCAAAGTTTTTTTTTTTTTTTTTTTTTCAAGCCACACAATTATTTTGTGTGCTGTTCAGCATGACTTAACTACACCTTTTGCTTTTTAAAGGATGTAATTAAAAAAAAAAAAAAAAAGAAGGCACATTTAAGTACCACTGTCATTCAGAGAATTTTTGTGAGTCTGTGTGCGTGTTTTAGTGCCTTTCTACATACAAATATACATATGAATAGTGACGTGAACGTTACACAGTAGCCAAGGGGATAAAATCGGTTAACCATTATGTACTGACGAGGGTCCTCGGTTGCTTTCCGATTCAAAGATTTTTCAGTTATGCCATGACTATTTCAAAACACCTTGTAAAAATCACTAGCTGTGAAGGGGGAAGCTAGTGGATACACACCTATGTCACTCATTGATTTTTTTTTTTTTTTTTCTGTTGATGTTTTATTATTTCAATGAATAAGCTGAATTTTGAGACTGCAAGTATATGTAAATGCTTGAGAAGTTGTTTTCAGTCAAGCTACATATGAACAGGGATACACAGAGGCCTTCTTGGCCAGCACAACCTGGTGATTCTTTAGTAGAAAAACCAGCAAGAAAAGCCATTCCCTGCCACAGTGGTTCCACTCAGATCTTATTACAGAGCTCATGTGATCTTAGTTTCATGGCTGGGAGGGGGCCAGTAATGCTCGACACAATGAGATAGACGAGACGCTACTCCACTAAGCTTGCCTCTAGTGCTGCTTCTCTCTGCTATTGATAGCTATGCCATTATCGGAAAAATAAAAAATAAAAAAAAATAAAAAAAAAACCACAGGTCAAAAAAAAAGTCCCATTGGCATGTCTAAAAGGAAGAATGAGCAATGAGAGACCCTCAAAGTGTGAAGAGAGAAAGGAGAGAGTTTGTCAGGGTGAATGTTATAAACAGACCTTCACGGGTGTTTTCAATGAGTTATTGAGGAGGTGTTGTTCACTATTATTGCACAAATGTCCTCGAAGGAAAAGGCCAGAGCATTTGCCAGCATTATCCAGGTCCTGATTTGTGCTCGGAGCCCCCTCCCACTTTTTTCTTTTTTGTTGAAAAAAAGCAGCTTGCACTTATGTATTTACAATAATTCTTTCGCTATATGACAACTTCCTCCTAGCAGTGCTGACTCCAAAGCACATGTCAGATCAGGTGTAGGAGAAGCAGGAACAGGCCTCAGACACAAACCCTGCCTGAGGACTTTTGACAGGGGCTTCAGTGGCCCAAGCCTGACAACCACCTCTTCATCTTTTTCATGGTGGGGGAAAAAAAACGGATCATCATAGCTATTGATCTCAGTCCAATCTTGACTCATCTTCTTTTACAGTTACCGGACTATGTGCCTCAGTGGCATCCAGGGAGAGGGAGAGAAGGTGAGAGCCCTAGGCCATGATCATGCTCTGGGCCTCACTACCCCAATCAAGCGGGGTTTAGAACACACACACCACAGCACACATCAGTAGATACTGTTAGCAGGCTAGGCTATGGGGTCTCGGAATCTGTGAACCAGGCACAAGCAGCCAGTGGTAAATTAGTGACTGCTCTTCTGATCTTGGACCTGACATCAAAGGCTGTAGGAAATGTTCCTCATAGCTTAGATGTGGGTTCATGATGTAAACGTGCATGGAATTGATACCCCCCCAGGTCCTGTTGTATTTGAGTACCAAATTCTAAGTGGACAATTACAAAAACAGTGTTCTCGCATCAACCAAAGACGAAACAAATCTGTCATTTCATCCTGAGTCACCATGTTAGACAGAATCTCATTATTGAAAGAAAGCACTTCTCTCATTTACTGAGATTCTTTAGTAATATTTAAGAAGAACAGTCACATGAGCCCGATATAAGCCATTGTGATATTGCTTGGTGCCTTGACCAGATTCCGAATCTTCAGAATGGCTAGATGAATACATAATTCACGCATGATACAGTAGTATTACAGCTTTCTTTCTGGATCACTAACAGTTTTTTCTTGTCGTTTTCTTTTCTTTTCTTTTTTGTGGATGAGAAAAGACTTGATGAATGATCACAATGACATGTGGCCTAACATGGCATTTTAAAAAGGAAGAACAAAACACCCATTTGTGGCAGGAGGACCGTGAAAATGTTCAGCATTTGGAACTCTCAATAAAACAGATAAAAAATAAATAAATAAAGTAAAAAAATAAATAAAAAAAAACTCAAATTATTAAGAAAGTAAATATCACTGTAATATTTATTCAACTTGTAATTTATGTACTCTTTTAACCTTTGTCTTTTTTTGTTATGACAAAGCATTTATTTAAATAAAGTTATGTATTCATTTAAACTTGTACTTGTTCTTATTATTGAAAACGTATTTGTCTGAAGTCCAGGACACCACTTTTTATATTCACCGTTCATAAGTCTTAAATCATAATATGCAAACAAGATATGAATGTGCATAATAATACAGTATGTATACCTTATCATACAAAGGAGTCCGAACATATGGTTCTATGCTATTTTGTATAAAAATCCAAGTTATTGTTGATATAATTGCTTACGGTTGAGAGATAAAATATTGCAGATTTGAATGCAGACTTTACATTAAAGGCCTGCCCCAAGGCTAGTCACCTGGTTTCCAACAGTGTCTAAAAACACTGCACAGGAACTAAGAAGTCATTTAGTTTGAGCCCTAACTTCAAGGGGGAAGCAGAGCAACACAACGAAAAATAATTAATCACAGAGAGATTCTGCAGGGTGATGTTATGCTACAATCGCAATACAATCTGATATTACAGGGCAAGTCAGCATAAAGTCATGGCACATGGCTTCAGTGATGTCTTGGGTGTAAACCATGGCTCTTATGTCAGTGGTGGCAATGAGGGACCAATCTCTAGCTAAAATTTACTGAGCAGGATCATTTGCCAAACAGAAGCCCTGATGGTAGTGGTGGTTTGAAGGTATAACCAGCTTCTGGTTTATATATTATATTAGGTTTTTTAAATTTATTTATTATACTGTAATCCTACAGCCATACATCCTGGACATAACCGGTAAGTAGTTGTCCAGATGTGACTCAACCACTTGTGATAAGATTTTTATTTTTTTTAATTTTTTTTTGCGAAAGGGTCAAATCTAGGAAGCTGATTCAGCAAAACATGTGCAGGGGATTTGATTTGTGAGTCATTAGAATTACGGCTGCCTTCAAAGAATCTAACAACTGCACATTAGACTTCAAAGTGTCCGTGCGCCTTTTATTACTTAATTAGGCCAATAGCTATGGATGACTGCATGTGCCATTTAAAGCCATACCTTAAATAATGATTATCCCAGATATCTGTGTCTGACACTCACAAAATACATGAAATCATAAAAAGATTAAATACAGTCAGTCAGTCAGTCATCTTCTATACCGCTTTATCCTATATTCAGGGTCGCGGGGGACCTGGAGCCTATCCCAGG
>JAQQZT010000036.1:24135075-24153918 GCA_030068275.1 Clarias platycephalus | reverse complement strand
GGAGAAAAAAATCCCTTAGGGAAGTTTTGTGCCAATTTTATGGCGGCCGACCCAACACATACAATGTACAGTTAAACCACAATGTCTCTATGGAACAGCTCGAACAAAATAAACAACTTGCCTTTTTTTTCATCTGTTGTTTCATTTCTGTGTAAAATGTGATGAAAGAAACACAACGAGAGGGCTGAAAGTAACATGTTTAATCATATTGTCATTTATTACAGGCCTTTAAAAATATCTTTGTTGGTTGGCATGCATTTATGGCTTTCACAATCCCTTTATGAATTGCAAGCAGGCACTTTAATTCCAATACGAAACGATACAAGAAGCATGCTGCGTTAGTGGTCACCAGTAAACTTTATTATCTGATGCTGGTGTGCCTCCCGATACTCGGTGGCATGCAATGCGACGACGACGACAAAGGGGGAAAAAATGTAAAAAGTGAAAGTGTGCGAGGCTTGTACATTGTGTGCTGTGTAGGATTTGCTTAAGAAATTCTTCCTGTCGCATGTCCGAGGCCGTCCAAACAGCACGCAGCTCTGACATTTTTACACTGCAGCAGATGGCAAACACCACTTCCCTCCATCCTCTGGCTACAGGCATGGCGCAGCAACCCCCTCTGCACACACACAACCAAAGTCTTTCACTACTTCAGCACAGCTCTGGCAAATCAATATGCTCATCAACAACAACAACAACAACAACAACAACAAAAAACCACAGGAATTGGTTTTGCTTTGTTTTCAAACTAGGTCAGACTCAAACTACCATAAAATTTACTGTACCACCAGAGGGGAGGCAGTAATCTATTTTGGAAGCCAGCCCAAATGGAAAACTCGTAGCCAGAGTCTCAGCAGCCTATGTGCTGGCCCCAAAACCCCACATGGGGGAGCAGGGTTCGGGAGAGCCAGGCTGTAGCACCATAATACACTCTAAAAAAAGAAAATCTATGAAAGCTAATTTTAAAGGCGAGCTGGACATGGCAATACCATGTGAGCCATTGAAGGTTAATATGTTATCTGAGAGGCGAAGCTCACAGAAGTCTTTAAACAGAGTAGAACAGTTTTTAGCCAAGCTCTTGGGCCTACGTACCATTTGTTTACAATCGATCAGCTTAATCTCAGCTGCTATTTATGGATCCTGTCTATTTAATCTGTCCAATGCTACACTCGGCGAGAGAGAGAGAGAGAGAGAAAAGGAAAGGGAGAACAAGAGAGACAAAGATGGAAAGACAGATAGACAAGCATGATCGTACTTCACAGACCGAATAAAATGTAACTACAGCTTTCAAGGACAATCGCTGCCCTAGAGTGAAACATTTACAATAAACAAATCACACCATGTGGGAAAGCTCCTGCCACGGCATGCTCAGCAGCCCCTCAACTTGTGCACCAATTGGCATCCTTTCACACATCTTGGGAGCCCTGATTCCCCCCTGACCCAACCACTAAATGTTCCAAATGCAAAACAAGCTCTTCACTCACCCCCCCCCAGCCATGGAAAACCGTAAAATAGCAACAAACAAAAAAAAATTTAAGTACAGCCCATCTGCATTGCAGGCATATATTTGCAAACCTGTGTTTATTTATAGGTACTTAACACACTTAATTTTGCATTTGTCAGTGTCAGCTTTGTGTCCTAATCTTGACCTCTTGTCAGCACATCATTAGAAACCACTTTTGCTCCGAACCTACCGCTCCACCCGTATTTTCCCCCATATGACTGGATGGAGAGAATAGGGGAGAAGTCTATCAGCTGCCAACACTGGCTACACTCCGCTAAACACACATATACACACGCACACACACGTACACACACACACACAAAAAAAAAAAAACGGTGTACTGAGAAAGCTCACGGACACCCCGCAGACACTAGACAAGGCCGGTACAGAGAATGTAGCTCCACATGGTTCGGTCGGGTGAGTCAAAGAGAGGAGGCGGTTTTGAATACAAGTAAACAGCACTGATGGTGTCCGTGCACATGGAACAACCACAAAAAAAGGAGGGCCAAACATAGAAAACAAATCCATGCAAATAAAGTACATTGTTTGCAGGACGCTGCTTAAAATTATACATTAGCATTACTACTTTGGTGCATGTGTAGTGTTCGAAAAGCAGCAGTACAGGAGTGGTTGTAGCTTATGTTCGCATGGCTCTAAAAGGAAGTTGGGAATGGGACCAAATAGAGGAAGCTGCACGAACTGTTACATACTGGGATTTGTACTGCAGCTAAACTAGAAGATAGTCGCAGCATGAAAAGAGCCTGTTTAGACTTACTGTGCTAAAGTACAGACTATAACAAAAGGACACAACACAGTCTAATGTCATTTAGCATATATGAAATAGACTTTGGTCTGAATGTGGTGCTTTGTACTTCTGGTATTTCGGGAGATTAAAATGCGATTCACAACAGGTCTGAAATACAGACACATACAGACACACAGGAATATATGCTTGCACACTTGTCTCTCTAGCTTTGTCTCTCGTTGTTCTGTCGCTCCAGTTATCCACATCTATTTGTACATGCTGGTAGTGGACTTGAGCTCAGGTCCCCAGTAATACTGGCTGCAGTTGGGGTCACCCCTCACTCTGATGGAGGAGGGAATCTGGATACCGGTGTGGGGGTTCACACACCAGCATTCACCCCTTTGCCCATGGGTGGACATGTGGCACTGTAACACAAAGAAACAGGAAGAAAGGGTAAGGGCAGGGGTGGTGTTTCCAGGATTAATGAAGTGCTCAGTCCAGTGATCAGAAGAGAGACATGGAGGGTGGAGCCAAACCCCGGCAATGACGGTACCCGCCTCGTTGGTCACAGCATGGCTCGCTGACCCCCCACTGAGCGCTCCCGAAATGAGGTCATAATTGAATCGGACACAGCTTAAACAGGGACCCCGGGAAAAAGAATGGAAAAAAAAAAGACATGCAAGAAAACAGACTTTCCAATTTTTTCCTTCAGCGAGAAAGAACAAAGCCCTGACAGTTTCATTAATTACAAAAGGAACAAGATGTTTTACAGAACAATTTAGGGTGGAGAGGTAAAGTTTTTCGAGTCCTGGGAAAACTGGGTTTCTGCATCAAAACAACGCGATGGTTTTATTTGTACCAGGCGTGTTTGGCCTTGTTTTACCTCTATCGTGTAATGCTATGTGTCAGTGTGCTAAGAAAGATTGCACATATCATTGCTTTGGCTCTAAAAATAAGTGGGTCTAAGTCAAGGACATGCAAGGGATGGAGAGCTAAAAAAAAAAAAAAAAAGTGCAACTGCAAAACATGAGTGTCTAACTTCCCACAGGCTTGAGTCAGTAAGCAAACATGTTTATGACCTTGAAACTTGCAGTTTAGACTTTGACAATGCTTTGAGAGAAAACCATAACTTCCGAAAGTTTGGAACACGTTTTTTTCCCCCCTTCTCAGTAGTGTTTTTCCGATTATTCTAATCCCCATGTTATTCCAGTTCGTTTTAGAGGGGACTATGCAACCACTGTGGATGAGAGGTTATATATTGCTTCATGTTTGATTGCAAGATGCTGTGTTGATAATTATGCATGCCTTTTCTGCCCTGACTGGATAAAGCATCGGCAGCCTTGGGGATGCCTTCACTTGATTTTAGTTCGTGTTGCTTAATATCCCAGGAGAGCAACTAAACAATTATTTGGCACTAATAGTGCAAGGCCCTAAACTCTTAACTATTCAGCTGCATGTTTAAACCATATTGTTTCTTAAGTCGCTTTGAATCATTTGAAATGTCACGCTCTGATTAACCCAGATATCACGATGGAATATTTGTGCTTGGAATGTGTCTCAAATGTTATTTAATCAAAATAAAGAAGAAAAAAAAAAAGCTACAATTTTACCACGCACCCGGCACAAGAACTTATTTAAAGGCTCTGTTTGGTGCCTTCAGATGTTCTATCTTGGATGAAACATGGCTATAATAATGAAACCCCCAACCAGCTAGGTCAGGAATATAATAATAATAATACTAAGTAGTAGTAATAATTTCATTTTCCGACATACCTGTTTTACGTTATATTGTCCGTTACTGTCACAGTTGGGAAACGGTAGCTCATACAGGTTCTCCAGGTGTCCCTTGTTGTCATGGAAGGTCATTTTAGAGATCTCTTCCAGCACCTTATCCAGCGCCTGCTGACATTGACTCTGTTCAGCCAGAAACATACACATACACAAAAGACAAGAAAGAAAGCAAGATAAGGACTCGTTTGGCAGCTTCTTGAATCATGGTTGATATTCATTTCTCGCAGAGTTTTTTTTGTTGTCGTTGTTTCTGGGCTACACTTTCACTCTTTTTCTCCCTCTGCTACCACAAGGAAAAGCACTTCTATATTACATTCTAAAGGATCTCTCTCTCTCTCTCTCTCTCTCTCTCTCTCTGTATTCTGGCTGCTTCTTGCTTGGCCCAGGATAAGAGGGTACTCAAAGTGAGCTCTGCCAGGGATCTTATCCATATCATTTGGATGAATAGTTCTGCAGATGAGGGCTTGCTGCACTCAGGTCCTGGCTCTCAACGTATCAATTTGACATATTCATAGGGCTTCTGCTGTTTGTTGGAGATGGGTGCTGGATGAACATGAGCAATTTCTCAATCTTTCCTTCATGCTAAAGCCAGCTCCAAATCTCTGGATTCTGTGTGGTTTCTCACTTGTACATGTACACCAGTACTTGTTGTCCTCTAATGCTCTCGTTGCATGCCCCCCCCTCCCCCCGGCCCCCCCTTGGACACCCATCATGCACAAAATTTAAATGATTTGACAGAATGCTAATTTGTGAGTGCAGAATTGGCAGCTTCAAACCTCATTGTGAAATGGTTTGTATTATTATTATAAATAATTAAAACAAAAACAACAACAATAACAATGCTAATAAAATTATTATTATTATTATTATTATTATTATATGAACAATTCTCCACAGTGCTGAACTGTGTCATATCTCTAACCAGTGAAAGAACCTCGGCTTTTCTTGGCCAAATAACCATTTGAAAGGAAAAGAAAAACAAATAAAATCTTGCGCATGAAATTGCTGAAATAACCTGTCTATAGCCAAAAAAACAGTGATGGTAGATTGGGACTGTTGTTTTAGGATGAAGTCATGATGCAGCGCTCAGACGATCCAGGTAGGACATGGTACCTTTCCCAGAAAAGTTAATTAACTTGCCGTAGATATATGTGATTGCCAGATGTGATAAGGGTATGTTTCAGAAATACCAGCGTGATAAGGGATACCTCATATAAATTCACCAAAGGTGCCAAGCGTTTGTTCTCTTTGTTCTCAGTAAAGCATTTGTCACTGTCTGCAGTCACAAGTAACTGAGGAATCGTCAAGGCCTCCCTGAAACATTTCCTAAAGAACACCAGTTCAGTCATCTGAAGAGAACATACACCTGCTTTAGCTGCACTGGAATTATCCTGTGTTCACCTGTTATATGTTTAAAGCATTTTGCAATGTATTCATCACACAAACCATACATCGTATTGTAGAAGTTATTTAGTAAACTATTGGACTTCTTGGTGCGTTGTTATGTACGTTATTGTGATAACCAGAAGATGGCACTGCTGTACTAAACACAGTGCTAGCCAAGGTGAGTGTGAGGTTTTGCACAAATGGCTCTACCGAGTCACTCAGACTCACCGAGACACTACTATGTTGATTTTATAAATGGTCTTTATTTTCTATAAGACTTCTATTTCCCATTATACCACAACACGGTATTTTTGGGTACGGGACAAATTCAAAGAAAAACTCACCAGATATGAGCCTTATTGAACACCAACTGTATAGGAGATGTTGGGTGGAAAGTGTTAGATGGAGTTCTCTACTAACACCATCAAACCATCCACAATGGAAATATCTTCAGAGAACAGAGTACAGATCAGATGTACAATCTATGCCAAAGTAGCTGTTTTGGTGACTTGTAGTGGCCCGAAATCTGAGTAGTGTAAAAAGTCATAACCAGTGCTGTTTACATCAGGCGCGACACAATCTTACCATTCTGGCCCGAGGGTTTTTCGGCTCATCCACACGGTTCATCATCCTGGCCCTCTGATCGTTCTGGTGATGCTTGAACGTATTCTCCCTCATGTGCCTGTAGTTGGTATCTTTGTTCGGCTTCCTCGGGATCGGAGGCCTTGTGGTGAACAGCTCTCCTGGCAAAAGTAAAGTAAAACATGCTATTTTTACATTCCAGGTAGAGAAATAATCAAGCAGGCAAACATTGCTTTCACAACTGAAAATACACAAATCAAGTTTATAAAAAGTATGACGTCTTAAATTATAGCCCTTATTTGTTCAAATTCCCGCACAGGTCTCAGAAGAAACCATAAAGAAATTGAAAAAACACACAGTATGTGAAGATAGGATCATAGGAATGTGAAATTCAGCACAGATTGGAACCAAACATCAGGATTGAACAAAGCTTCACAACGTGCCACTGTGCCTCCCAAAGTCGTTATTTGAAATGAAGAATGTATGAGCAATGTCTATTATAAGTGAATGTATAAGTGCATTTGCAAAACCCATCAAGCACCATGATGAAACTGGCTCTCATGAAAACCTTCTCAGGAAAGCGAGACCAAAACAGTTCATTTAGAGTCACCAGCCTCAGAAATCACCAATTAACAACCAGCACCTCAGATTAGAGGCGTTATGGAGGCTTTACAGAGCATGAGTAGCAGAAACATCGCAATATCTTATACTATTCAAATAAGATTATTAAATACGTTGGATGCCGTCAACATTGTTTTACAATGTAAAAAGGGATAAAAAGACCACTTTAAAGTTTTCATGCACATGTCTTAAACAAATAATTAATTTAGATTTGTTACAGAAATGTACTGTATGTGTTTAGGAAAACACATTTTCCCCTAATTTTTTAATAAATATTTGCACTGTAGGCCATACTGTATTTATTTTCCCAACAGAAAAATGCTGCAGTCTTAACAATAATCCCTAAATAGAGCTCTGCCGTTCACTACAAGACTTGATGGACAGTACTGTGCAAAATCATCCTCATTTCTTCACATTTTATATCCTTTTAATGTAGTCTTGAGGAATAGGACTTTTTGCTTCTAATTTTTGGCAAACAGTGTTTTTTTTGTCACACAGTGACCTACAGTATGAATCATTCAAGTATACAAAAAAAAAACATCTTACTTAAGGCATGAAGCAGGGAGAAACAGGTGCAGATGATGTCAGATAATCAGGCCGGTGATTAGTATATTGCTGATGCTGAGTGGTAGGGGAAATGAGGTTGCTGCTGATGTTGTTACATCAACAACCAATTAAAAAATTCCTGATGCATTCTTTGGGCATTGTAGCTTGCCACAGTAAAAAAAAAACCTGTTCCAATTAATTTAACCTACATAATTTAATTTAATGTATTGTAATATGAAGAAATGAGTGGAGGCTCAAGGCTTTTGCACAGCACTACAACACTACATCACTACATCCCATATGTGTATGACCTCATTCTTGGTCCCTTTCTGCTAGTGGCAGATCAAATGCGCATGCTTATTTTTGGCCTCTATAATCAGGGCACTATCATGGTGCAATTACCATCATTTCCATCAAATGATCCCTTCCTTCTCTCTTTTTGTCCTGGCATTCCCTTGAGGGACTTCACTAGGGAAATGTCACCCTTGGTAAATGTCAGTTCTACTGTACGGTGGGTGGGACACTCAGTGGCTATTTGGCTAGCTTGCTAACATTATTTGGCTCCGTGACCTCATCATTTTCTGTACTGAGTACAGCTAAAGGAAACGGTTCCATGGAGAGTAGCACCCATAGACCATGTGCGCACTTTTGCGCGCTGAAACAGAAAGTGGTTTGACATCAGCACAGACCCCATCACTGGAGCTGATGAAGGAGCTTGACTGCTCTGTATATTGTCCATCCATAGCTGATTCGGTCTTACATTTCATGCCAGGTTATGAGAAGCAGGCCTAAGAATAGTGGCCAGAAACTGCTGGGCAACATTTCCAGAGCCTCATTTCAGAAATTGCTGGTGGGTGTGCTTTGTGGTGGACACCTGCAGTTACGTAGAGACTAAAGCATCCCCTTTCCCTGGTCACATTCCTGTGTCAGTCCCAGCAACACCTCCTACATAAAGTTCCTTTTTCTGTGCTTCTTTTCTCTTTCCACTCAGTGTGTGGGCTACGCTGGATCTGTCAGGTTTTGATCCACAGTACATATGCAGGCACCAAATGCAATTGTAGAATGTAATACAATTTCCTTTCTCTGGTGGAACTGAGCCTTGGCCTGGGTAAGCTATTCTCTTGGAAGAGTCTTTGTGTGTGGAGTCTCCTTGAGATTCTTTGGAGATTAACATTTGTCAAGACATCTATCTCATCCACTGGACTTCAGCATTGTTCTAACTGGATGCACATTGAGCCATCTGAGTTTTGGTTTACACTATACTCTTGCATTATGCAAATTTTTGTCTTTATCTAGGGGTTAGTGTAGTTATTTTTCCAACAGAGTTAATGAAAAAGCTGGAAGGAAAACTAGAAATAACAAACCGCATCAGTTATCATAGGTGGCAAGTTTACGTAAGTTGTATTGTATGGGCATACAGCATGTAAAATGGTAGACATTAAGAGCAGTCATAAAGCAGCTTTATAGAAACCTTGGTTGGTAATTTACACTGCCTGGCAAAAAAAACAAAAAACATGCTGTTTAAATTTGGATCCACAAATACTTCGGGAGCCTTTGATAATTACTGCAGTGATTAATATGTTTCAGCTGGCAATCAATCAGTAACCCTAACTGATGCAGTGAGTAACTTATTATTTCTTACACAGAGTCAGAAGATGTATCCTGTGGTCATTGACGTTACTGTGTTTTAGAAGGATCAAATTACTGGCGTGCTTCAAGCTAAGAAAACAACTAACGAGAGTGCTGCGTCCAACACATTATTAAAACCTGGTTGAATAATAGTGTGGAACTGGGCAGGGGTACTGATTGGAAGGTCCCAGGGTTAAACCTCACCCCCACCATGTTGCCACTGTTGGGCCCTTGAGCAAGGCCCTTAACTCTCAACTGCTCAGATGTGAGGTGGTGGTCTTTCGGCTGCTCCCGGCAACGGGTCGCCACAGCAGACCATCCGGTCCGCGCACACAAGCTTGGCAGAGGTTTTATGCCTGATGCCCTTCCTGACGCAACCCTCCCACTTTTGGGCACTAGCTGGGAATTGAAGCCAGGCCTTTCACATGGCAGGCACATCACCTACCACTGAGCCATCTATGGGCCTCGCAACTGCTCAGATGTGTAATAGAATAAAAAAGTCGCTGTAGATAAGGGCATTTGCCAAATGCTTTGAATGTAAATGTGGGTACAAATTTGTGGGTGACATATAGTCATAAAAATCATGAATGAAAAGGATGGAACATCACTTAAACATCACTTGACAGTAGAAATTACAGCTATGTTTAATATTGAAAGCATGTGGTCTGATGAGTCCAGATTGACCCAATTCCAGAGCAAGTGGTGTGTTAATGTATGAAGGGAGACGCATTAAGTGATGTACCCATCATGCACAGTGGTCATTGTACAAGCCTCTGGAGGATGCTTCAGCTGGTCAGGTCTAGGCTCAAAAACAGTATGTGGAAAATGGAATAAAGTCAGCTGATGACCTGAATGTACTGAGTGACCAAGTTCTCACGTCAATGCATGTTTTTCTTCCCTGATGGTACAGGCATATTCCAGGACTCAAATTGTGAAAGACTGATTCTGGGAGAATGAGAAATCGTTTTCGCACGTGAATTACCACCACGGACTTGCCCTTAACCCCACTGAGAGTCTTTGGCATATGCTAGAGAAAACTTTCTGGAGTTGTTAGATTCTCTTGTCATCAATACAAAAAGATCTTGGCCAAAAAATTAATGCAACTCTGGAAAGAAAGAAATTTTGTTCCATTGCATAATGTTGTTGAAACACTGCAATCAAAAAAAGTTCACCATAATCAAAGCTCAGATTGTTCCAACAAAATATTTGTGACTTTGTTATCTTTAATGAGCAAGCTAGAGGCAATAGTGGCAAGTGAAAAACTCCCTGAGATGAAAAAAATCGAGAATTCTTGGGAGGAACCAGATTCCCGATGGAACACATCCTCTTCTGTGTGACACCTGAAAGTGGGAGTATTACTTACACATTTTACTAAATATGTTCCAAATAAATAACTATAGAAAATCACAGCTCACAGAACAAACGAGGCTACGGTTTTATCACTTTGTATCTTCATGTGAAAGGAAATGAAGAATCGTAGGCATGATGTTGCCACATATGCCTCCCTACAGCAGCTGTACAGGAAGCCCTCCTGCTGCGGCTAATGTACATTTCTGACATTATACCCCAGCTTATAACTCAGATGTAAAATATAAGACTGTCTGGGCCTTAAGGCTACAATTAAGATACGTACAGTATGCCGTGAGTAAAAAAAAATCCATGTGGCTTGACCATACTAGCAGTGGTTGTTGTTCATGCAGCATTTCTCTGCTTCCTTAAACATAAAACAGAGATGGAAAAAGAAATACTGTAGAGTAACATTTCCTGTGTACACTGCAGAACATTTATGTTGTTCTACATGAAATTTTTCGAAAGTAAGTAATGCTAAAGAAAGGTCACGTGGGATAAAAATCTGGTCACTTTTCTAGTGTTTTAACATAACAAACGGGGATCAGTGAAACAAAACGTGCGCATTCCAGACTGTAAACGAGTAAAGTTAAAGGTCAGGAGAACAAACTCGCAGTGCTTCATGCTGAATTTCCGAATTAGCTCTTGGATACGGGCCAGTCACTGTTGAGCATTCCTAGGAGTGCTATGGGATTTGCCCACAGTCCTACCTCAAAGCTGATAGCCTGTGAATAGGAAAAACTTCACCTCACTGAAGTCCACCACGATGTCTTGCATACGTATTTCACCCCAGTTATTGTGGAAACCCCTAAATTGATTCTTCCACAACAAGTTGTCATGAATAATTAGTCAAATATAGCTGTTAATGGATGGCTCTAAAGTTTGTTAGAGAATATCACCAGACAAACAGCATTATAAAGATCAAGGAGTTATTAAAACAATTCCAGAGCAAAGTTCTGGAAAAGCCAATTAAAGACTGGAGTACCATTAACCACTGCACCTCACATGTTGCAAAAAACACACGGTTTGATGAGTTCGGTGTGGAAGCCCTGACCTCAACCCCATCGAGCACCTTTTGGGATGAACTGGAACGGAGATTGCGAGCCAGGCCTTCTTGTTCGACATCAGTGTCTGACCTCATAAATGCTCTACAGAATGAATGAACATGAATTCCCACAGAAACACTCCAAAATCTTGTGGACTGCCTTCCAAGGAGAGTGTTATAGCTGCAAAATGGGGATCAATTCCATATTGAAGTATATGTATTTGGATACAATGTCATTGCAGGTTTGATCAAATACCTTTGTCCATATAGTGTATAATATTCTCGATGGTACTATGTAGCCCAAGGTGAGAAGAACAAGCCATGTAGTTGGTGGACAGTCCTGTAAATCATAAGTTTCTGTTTATGCCTCCACTTTAGAATATCAATTGTAAAAAAAATAAATTAATTTAAAAAAAAAAAACATAACTAAACTAATTAAAACCTTGTTCCGTGGTTGAATCCCAGAAAGCATCAAATTTAAGGCTAGTGACCTATGTAGGGTGTTGTTCCACACAGCAAGTAGTGCCTTTATTCATCAGGGGTTAGAGAGGAATTTAGGATTCAGTCTTGTGCCATGGAGCTTCGTAGCTCACGTGAATCATGAAGAAGGAGGAGGGGTGAGTCATGAACCTGTCAGTGTGTTGGAGGAAGTCCATGATCATATTAACTAGCAGTCATGAAAGATCGAAGCACAACACAGAGGCATTTCAGGATGACTTAGAAGCAATTACTATGGAGACAATGTGCTGTTTAAGATGACATAACGTTACCAGATGTGTGTTCTCGATGAAAGTGCTACCATGACTGGTTTTGAATGTGGGTTTTGGCAGGAAGCTGCTCTCCACTCTTTCCAGTACTGCCATTGAATCTTTCAGTGGTACACACTACTGAACCAGACCGACCTACTGTCAGTCATGGTTATTAATCTCTATTTTGGTGCTTAATCACACTATGGGTCACTAACTGCTTATCTGAAGTATATATGTGTCAATGATGGATAGCGGATCTATGCTAATTGTTCATTTAGTACATTTTGATAATCAGTTTGATAAAACTAAAAAACTATTTTATTTTATTTTCTGCAACATGCGAGTTACCTTCTAGGCTATAAACATTGCCTGTCCTGTTTTGTCTTATCTGTAAAAAATAAATGCAAAGTGAGGCAACAGTGCTGTGCTGTAAATCAGAACCTCACTGGAAGAAGAGATGATGAGTCAGCAAACATCAGTGTGCACAGAAAGAAAAAAGCCTGCAGGCCATAATGTGTATGTTCTGTGTGTGTGCATGTTTTTCTGTGTTTTTGGGGACCACCTGTCCCCACAATGCAAGGCATATCTGAGAGCTTCAACCTTTGAGGACATTTAGCAGGTCCCGATGAGAAAAACTGTGTAGCACTAATAAGTACAGTATGTCAGTTGTAGGTCCTCACAATAGATGTCCATGGGTATGGACATACAAACTCACTCTTGCCCTGTGTTATTCAGTAGGTGAACTGGTTACACAGTAAACGTTAAACAATACAAATTCTTCTCAATAAACACTCAGAGTCAAATTAAGATGATTACATGACCTAGAGTGTAAGCTTTTCATTATGGTACTAAAACCCAATGGTACAAATAACTTGGATTCATTTTGCAGCATGGTGTTGATCTTTTTTTCTGGCACCATGGTAACTCTATTTTACCTATTGAAGGCTAAAACTCAGGCTTTTAACAAGCTGTTGAGCAACAGCAACCTTGTCACACCCACCTAGCATGTGGCTAGGCATCTGACATTTTAGACAGGGGTTGCCATGCACACCAGATCTAAATAAAGAATGTTATAAACATTGGCTCACCCCTTCATCAAACAAGCAAAAGAACAAGTCGAACAACCTCCAAGTGCAAAACCACTTAAAATGTCCAACAATATGAGAGTGGATACTCTTTATAGGGGGAAGAGATCATAAAAGCACAGTTTTGCATGGTGTGTTGCTTTGAAAGTCAAAATGGCAAAACTGGGAATCAAACATCACCAAGCACCACAAACACTGACTCCTAAAGGCAAATATACACCTGCAATCATCCGTTACATTTTTTTCCCCCCACATGAACCTCATGTTTCTAAACGTGCACACAAGATCAGTTCCAAAAACCACCCATCGTGTTGAAGAACATTCAGAGACACAGATCTTCGGGATTGCGGCTATATTCTTTGCCTGAGATGACAAAAGGTATTTTTTTTTACAGTAAATGCAGACACCGTATCCGTTTACGATTCATCTGTCTAACTTTTCATCTAAGTCTTAATTAAGATAAACACCACCTAAGGCCTCACATCACTAAGACTTTACACTACCCTATTAATCTATGTAGGGTAATGGGCTCAGGCAGTACAATCATAAGCATTTATTTTAACCACCTGGCTGTAACCCTTGATGCTTCTGATGCCCTCACCTTGCCCTCAGGCGCATGTAAAGAAAAAAGTCAAGCTGGTCACAAGGAGCCTCTCTGGGGTCACAAGTGCCGACATGCAGCCGCCACCCGAGGCATCCCCACTCTAATTAGGCTCTGTATGGGTGCTGGAGAGAGGAAGGAGGGGGAATAAGACAGGTCCAAGCACATCATACTCCCTCAGGCCTCTGAAGGAAAGTGGAATATGCACGCTTCAGTGGAGGAAATGAAATACAAATAGACAAGACGTGCTTTAAAGGATATACTGAAGCTACGAAATATCAGAGTCCCCCTGACAGAGACAGGAAAAAAAAAGTGATTTCCTAATGGGGATTTGGGTAAAAGTATTTACACATTAAACTCCTACAGTATCTGTTTCCTGAACATGCCAACTACGTCTGGTTCCCCCCAACTATTCGGGTAGCTTTGTCACTGAAAACTTATGTGGAATTGAAAGAAACAGTGTTATAGCACTTGCACTGCCAAGTATTGATCAATTCAGGGTATGTGCTAAAGGCTCTGAGGCCTCTTGATGCAAACCAAGCTTGAAAAAATAAACGATCATGGAGAGAAAAAAGCTAAGCTGATGGTTATAAACTCTATACAAGTAGAATCAACAAAAGCACACAGTTAAAATCCCCGACCAATATGTTTCATAATTATGCTTGCTTTTGCAAAACCCACTGAATTTTCTACAATACACATCTGCAAAATCACTATCAAGGCTTAGTCATTTTCTCCATTTTCCATAGAAGAGTAGGTCTTTGATGAAGCTGTGGCTGAAGTTCACATATACTGTTCATGACAGAACTCACAAGACAACTTTAGAAAGCACTGCTATAGATGCGGCCACCTGAAATTACAGTGTCATGACATAATAATTATAAAATATGCAATGTTAACAGAAGATGTTACTAAAGACAACTTGTTGAAAACGAGACTCTGTTTCATTGCTGGACCAGTGCAACAGCAAATCTGAGTCACTGGGTCTGATGGGGCCAGATTATTCACCCCTGGTGGTTTGGCAGCTCCAGTTCTTGAATTCCTGGCCATCACAAAATACAATGTTTTGTGCAGAAACATCAAACCAAAGCAGCCAGGCAGATTCACATGAGAGACTGGATCAAGCTCAAAGTTCAGTATGGTAATCGTTGCCAAACTACATTAGCCTTTCTCCCCCTTTGATTTCCTGGAAATTTAGCGGCAAGTTACGATAATGGCAGCCAATTTGTTTCAAAGCAAATGCCTCTGGCAAAGAGTAGCCGTTGTGATTATTAAAAAAAGGTCCGTTCTAAGAATCTTGAATCAAGGTCATGTGGCTAACTAGTCTGATGAAATAAGATAGTCAAAGAAATAGGCTGAAGCCCAATATCAAAAGTTCAACAGGTACCGGTTTGTTTACTGGAGGGCAATGGCCTCCCGGTCAACCAAGTGGCTTACTTAGTGTTTAAAATGTTTCTTAATGTTTTAAATGTTTCTTGTTTAATTGTAACCAAAAAAATAACCAAACACTTCAACATGAGCTGATAAATTACTCATAAACCCATTCCAAATACTAAAAGGAGGATTTAATGCAGAAAGGACAGCAGACATAACATGTTGGTTCTGTAGTAACTATATGTGTTGAAATGCCAACCATAACGTTGATGTAATGCTTTATCATGGTTGATGAACACCGTCAACCATGTTGATAGTGTCCATCAACCTATGTTGACAGTGACAACAAAAAAACTTTTAACATTTAAATGGAATGCCAAAAAACATCTTGTACCTTCTAAGGTACAATATTTTTGTTTCATAATCAAGCACAGATTTATTATTTAGGAAAAACAGTCCAACTTCGAAAATATTACACTAATTAAATTTGTGTAGTAATATTTTTTACTGGTGCCATTAATAGCTTTTTTTTGTTGTTGTTCTTCAACATTCCATGGATGGAACCCAACCCTGTTAAACTGTTTTGCATCATATTAACAGTTTTATTTTATTATTTTTAAGAGAACAAAATCCTCTCATTACATACAGTAGGATTCCAGTTTCTACTTGTATTCAAGTTAGTGAGACTTGGATTAAACCTATTCATCATTTTAACTCACCAGTAAATTAGAATCATAATTACAAGAACTAAATAAGGTCTAGCTATAACACTTATTAGTGTGTGACTTTGATCATGATTTACTGTGATCTCCATCACAGTCACATATTTGTGTGGACCTCACTTTGGAACTTTGTTTTATGAAGCCCTGGGGGCAGACAGACATGAATTCTGGCCCCTGACAGGTTAATGCACTGGGCCTCTCTCACCCCGGACAATTTCTCCTATACACTTATGGTCTACTTAGGCCCACTGTCTTCTCACCTCTACCTTGATTTATCTTACGAAAGCCCTGGCTCAGCCCGCACACACACTTTTTGAGGAGCATGTATATACTGTAGCCTAGTCGTACGAAAGAAGTCGTAACTTTCTTTTATTATTATTATTTTATTATTATTGTTTATTTACATGGGTGAGACTATGCACCAAGAACACGATATGCATGCATACAGTGTGTGTATTGTATACACTTCCAATACGCGTAACTCACGGTAATCGGACTCGAGGTCGCGCTCATCGTCCGTACTCTCGGTTCTGACCTGGCAGCTCCCGAGTCCCTTCAACAGCTCGTCCAGCGGCATCCCGGCGCCTTCGCCCGGGGAGCAGCGCAGGCCGCTTCCGCAGCGCGCCGTGTAAACCCCGCACGGCTCTCCGAGCTGCAGCGCGCACACGGGGCAGCAACCGCATCCCGGCTCCCGCACCAGCTCCGTGCAATCGCTCGGGGGGTTGGGACACGCCGCCTGCTGCTCCGCCGTGCAGCTCGGACAGCGGAATACGACCTCAGCGGCGGAGGAGGAGGAGGAAGAGGAGGAGGATGAGAAGAGCAGCGCCAAGGAGGCGAGCAACAAAGCGCGCACGCACCGAGACCGCATCGCGTTCCGCCGCCGCAGCACTGAGTTTCACGGAGCGCGAGAGCACACAAACCAGATAACGGTTTTCCGTTTACGGTCAGCTTCAGGTGCGGGAAGGGGGGGGGGGGGAAGAAAAGCTCAAAGAAGCGGCTACGGACAGGTGAGGTTTGCCAAGTCTGTCTGCTGGGTCCTATCTGCTGCCATGTTCCTCAAACACCACGGCTGGAAACAAAAAAAAAAAGGCAGACAAAATACCCCGACAGGCAAATAAGAGCACTTTGAGCCCCGCTTCAGTGCACACAAGCGGACACACGTGACAATGTTTTGGAGGACAGGCCACGAGAAATACGACGTTTCCGAGTAAAAAAAAATACCACCGTGGCGCAACTGACTTTACTTTTCTATTCTCCCGTGTTTTTGGCCGAGTTTACCGGCAGCATGTCAAAGTCTTTTTTTCTTTTTCTTTTTTTTTTTAGGGGGAAAAGCATGCTCTGAATGACGCCATAGATTAGCACACTATTCATCGAGTGATTATTTGCGTATCAAAACTTGCTTTATGAAGAACGCAGTTTTCTCAAGACACTAGAATAGACCGAATACAAATAGACTACATACGATGTCTTCTTTGAAGAAAGAATGTGTCTGATCATGGTGCAACAAAATATTACAAATTCAATCAAGAACAAAGGCAAACTCAGATAATGACATTAGTCTTATCAGGGGGAAGTCACCGGTGATGTCATAGATTAATTTGCTTATTTCTATTATATCGAAATCATTATTTGCACATCAAAACAACATACACGAAAAATGTAGATTTTGTGAAGATTTCAAATATGGTGTAACAGAACAGACCAGAAACAGATTAATAGGCTTTTATTTTATTTTTCATACTTGAAAATATTACCAAGCAGAGACAAAAAAAAAAAAAAAAAAGAGCGTGGGTGGGACAGACAATGGTGATTAGTGATTGGTTATTGGGGACAGTGGTGACCTTTGGTTATTGAGATTAATGGTTATTACTGATTTGTTGTTGGCACCAGCGGTGATCAGTGAACACTGGTGCCACTTAATTTTCGCAGCAAAACTGACTAAATGTATCTGTCTGTCTAGTCAAACTATTTCTGACTTATTCTTATTTTATATGCACCTGAGTATGAACACAATTTGTCTTAACTGTGAATGTGAAATGTTTTAAACTGTAAAGATACATTGGTTACACATTGGTTGTTTATATAACAACCTCTGTTCCAACCACACAGCATTCAGCATCACCAGTATACTAATCACTGGCCTGGTCATCTGTCATCATCTGCACCTGTTTCTCACTGTTTTTTTTATGCTTGGATGATTGATGGGTCAGTGTGTGGCTTAACAAACAAAAACATTCCTCTGAAACTGGTCAAGTACAGGCACTGAACTGAAAATGAGAGCCAAAAGCCTGCCATTAAAAAAAAAAAAAAAAAGTCTTTCAGGATGCAAGGAAAACTGTTTCTCAAGACTGTATTTAAACAATACAAGAGTTACAACAATACAAAAGTCTGGCTTATTGGAAGCAAAATATGAAGAAATTAGAGTTGGCTCAAGACGTTTACACAGTACTGTATAGTAAGACTTAAAGTGAATGGCAGAGCTCTATTTAAAGTCTGTTTTAGTAATTTAATTAATATAGGTACAAAAAATTCAAAACACACTGAATACACAGCCAGCACCTCTGATCTGAAGCTAGGACTGTTAAATATTAGATCTCTCACATCTAAAGCAGTTATTGTTAATGAAATTATCACAGACCAGGAGTTTGATATATTATGTTTAACAGAAACCTGGATTAAAGAGAAGGAGTATGTAGCTCTAAATGAATCTAGTCCTCCTGGCTACAGCTACATACACTAGCCTCGGCTAACTGTTAGAGGAGGAGGCATCGCAGTTATTTACAATGATAATCTGTTTATCATACAAAAACATGGACTCAAATTTAATGCATTTGAAGTTCTCTATAGTAACATAAAAAGTGTAGCTACATATATGAAGTCAGCTCAGTCGATCCCACTAATTATCATTTACAGACCTTCGGGGCCGTACTCTGAATTTCTCTATGAATTTGCTGATTTCCTCTCAAACCTTTTCGTCTCTGTAGAAAAAGTGTTAATTGCTGGAGACTTTAATATTAATTTTGAGAATGCAGAAGACCATCTGAGAACAGCATTTATGTCCATACTGGACTCAGTAGGAGTAAATCAGTGTGTAGTAGGACCCACTCATAAATCAG
>JAQQZT010000036.1:24102539-24125278 GCA_030068275.1 Clarias platycephalus | reverse complement strand
CATACATTGTGTGTATGTGTGTGTGTTTTGGGAATGCAGAGGGTTCAGCATGTTTTAAGTGCAGCTGTGCTGTGTCTTTTCTATAGACAGCCCTTGATAGATGTCGAGAAAGAGAGATGATCTCTACTCTTCTTCATTAGAGCCTGCATGTTGGTCCAGCCCATCTTTCATTAGTAAAACTGGGAGGGCTCTTTTGGGAATGACAAAAGACTAGAATACTTTTGAAGGGAAAAAAGGGCTAGCCCAGAGGGACATGGGAAAGGAAGCATGGACATGGGAAAAGTCCAGCAGTTTAATTTTGGTAATCGTGAAGTTGATAACATAACAGACTGCACTAAGGGCTTCAGCAACAGCAGATACCTCCCTTATTGCTTTAGCCCCAAACTGAGGAAAGTGACACAAAGTAAGAATGCATCCAAGGTAAGTAAAGTACAACCATACAAATCTCTTCTGTTTTGTTGGAAAATGGCATAAAAACAATTACCTCATGTAGAGCTATGAGTTTGTAAGATAAAAGATTGGTGTTTAATGACTGTAATTCTATAACTCTTGTTCTTTATTGCATGAATGTGTTTTAAATTAGAGCTCCTCCCTTTTATAATATGACATAAAACCACAACTCTGGGTCTAGGCTGACTAATAGTAACTGAATGAGAAACATTTGTGTTATACTCTGACGAATTGAGAATTGATTTATTTGATTTTCTTTTTCTAAACTGTCTTTCATGATTTTACAAGTTTGTTTGTCATTTATCAAGTCATAATTTCCTTTTGCAGAAATGTGTTTTAGGAGTGTTCCACAGTCGCACAGCTTGTCTTGTAGACAAACACCGTCTCTAGGGATTAAGAAAAAGTATAACAAAAACAAATAAATCACATTCTGCCATAATGAGAAAGAACACGTTGTGGAGATGAGCCTTTTTCTTGTACACCAGTATAAGCTTTGTGGAATGTGAAGAAATTACGACCTAAAAATAATATTTTGAGCAAAACCGTGCAAGTTGGACATAAATGTAAGTGTTGCTTTGTGCACACAGATGTTCTTAGATTCCTTGTCTTGGTGCCATTTACGAAGCAAAATTAATAGATTTATCCACTCCAAAACTTCCATTTAAAGATGCATTTTGTAAAAAGGGTAACAAGGTTTTGTGGAAAGGAGTCAGTTGAGGTGGTAGGTGGTAATATGACTTTTATTGATTATATTGTATATCTGGTAAGGATGCCACCAGGATGCCTCCCTAGGGAGGTGTTCTTGGCACATCCAGCTGGGACAAGGCCACCGGGCAGACTGAGGACTAGGTGGATAGATTATACTGTATCTCCACACTAGTGCTTGGAGTTTTCTCAGTACTCCAGAACTTTGCTTAATCTGAGCCTGATCATGTCTGAAACTTTGTCCTCCCAGGAACTGCCAGCTAAGCTCCTGTAATGTGTAATGGTGTACATGTATAATTGTGTGTACAGTTCCCACAGCAGATGTTTCTCTTCTGCCGCTCAGTGACAAGTTATATGTCGATTTTCAACGATCAAAAATTTCGTTCGCACAATGTTCATGAGAACACCAGCAGTGGGTTCTCACCTCAGCCAGAACTGTAATCTACGGATATACGACTAATTTAAATGCTTGCACCATTCAAATGGTTTACTGCGGCTAACAGCCTTATCACTGTTCTGTGCTTGAAGTATACTATTAAATGTTGGTTTTACATCTTCATTTACAAAAAACTTCATCATGTCAAGTCCCATCAAGTCCCAGTTTGACTTGAACTCCCCTTGTATACTCATAGGGTTAAAGGTATTCAGGTAACAGAGTGAGGTGAATATTATGGAAATGATTTGTCTTATAGAAAAAGACATTTCATGTACAAGATATTAATTGCATTTAGACATTACTGCAAAGATAATATGACCGTGAGGTATTTTATTTACTGTATACAGTATCATGGTAAAGTATAGTTATAGTAGTTGTCATAGGTTTTTATTGATGTTTTGTACACATCCTTTTACCTTTAGTTTTTGAAATATGAAATATCAATAAAATATCAGTGGGACAAAAGTGTTTAAAAGTATTTAAGTATTTAATGGTAGGCCTGTAAAATCTAACTTTAAAAATCTACTTGATTAACTTTATTACAGATTAATCAGAAAGCTACTGTACAGAAACTATAGAAGAGTTATGGGAACATTTTTCCATTAGCATACTCTGAAGAGGAAATGCACATCTTCCCAATGACAATAAAAGTCAGGCATAACCAGGAAGTATAAATCATAAGATGTGGAAGACTCATCAAATACACAGTGACTAGGGAGCTCTTGAGACATGATGAGGCACACTGCTGGAGAAAGCTCGTAAAGATGTCAGGATAAGCCAGATAGCACATCCGTATTTTCCTCAGTCCGACTCTCCTTTTAACTTCCTGCATCTTCACAGCTCAAAGATATACCCTAGCACCCATAATGTCACAAGTCTCAGAAATGCCTATTGGACCTTGAATAAGCCCAAAAATATAAATAATTTATTTAACTGTCTTAATGTATTTTGTGTTTAACCTTTTTTTGACCCCCCCCCCCCCCCCTCTTCTTCAGCCTATTTTAAAAGCGTGGAGACGTGGTGCACATCATGACCTCGCTGATTTCTACCACTTTAATCATTTGCTTAGCATTTGCAGGTAATCACAAACATACACTGGGAAATGTTACGAGTGACAAGATAGGTTCCAAGAGAAGTATCAGCTCTTTCAATATGCTCGCTTTAAACAGTCCTTCTGCTCTCGGTCTTTATGCCATCTAAAATAATTGAAACCATACTCCTAATGTTGGCCACAGTGTGCAGCATGCTGGACTGAGGTTTGTTTTTCCCACTCTTCCCTACTTTAGTAATGGACCAGGATTTATGCACAAACTAATTTGTTTATAGAGGAAATGGCCTTTTACAGACATTAAATTCTAAGACAGTCTGTAATTTATTGCCCTATCTAATGGATGCTGTTTTTTCAGTGCATCAGGGAACATTTTTATTGATTTTATTTATTTGGGTGCAGAGCTTGATGGGTCAGATGCTAAGCCTTGCACCAGGGCCGAGTTTGATATTTTAGTGCACAAACACTGTGTAACAATCTACAAAGAACAGATGGCAGCTATTAACTACCAGGACGAGTGCCCATGGCCCAACATTCAAAGGTGTGTGTGTATGTGTATGTGCATTTAATTTTAAGTTAGATAGTGGTTTCTGACTTTGACATTCTTATTAGTACAGAGATTTTGTTTCATGTTTGCTTCATGGCTCATGACCACTAGTAGGTATATGACCTGTGTTATGTATTTCTATCCATTTATTTAATTGCTACTGTGAATAAACAGGAACACTGACATTGAAGGCAAACCTTCAGATGGAGTAACACACTCCTGGGAGGCCAAAAGTTATGACTTTCCCATGACAAGAGGCCATAGACCATTCAGGAAATTTTCATTTTTTTGTTTGTTTTCTATATATTCAATCTAGACATCCACCACATTTAGTTCAACTATAATGGTGTTACACCATTGCATTCTCTGTTCATTAATCAGGTATTGATAATAAAGAAATCATAACCATTTATCCTGGTCAGGATAGTAGTGGTAGCAAATACAGTATAGCATTGTTGCCTCCTGGTAGATGGATTGCTACTAAAATTGCCGTGCATTGTGTCCTGCAAAGGTGTCCTGTATCCACACCTGAAACCAAATCTCCAACATCCTGACTAGTAGCAGTTAATAAGTAGCTACTAAATAAATAAAATATAAATAGATAACACAGTTCATATACTTAGTAGTGGTCATGATAACTTTTTTTTTTATCTGTGTGTAACAGAGAAGGACAGAAAGATAAGACAACACATATAGAACTAGTGATGATGCAAATCTCCCTAACTTTGCGTTCTTTGTGTCCTCAGGTTCTACAATAATTTGAGCTACTGTGTTGAAGATATGATTAAAACCACAGCATGCTATGAGCCATCTCTGATGAACGAGATCTTTTTGGATGTCCACAGCACATACTTTTTCCACTGCCACTTCCTGAAGGATCCTGATATGCCTGTGTTGCTGTTGTATTTCCTGCCCTGCGTGATCATCACTTTTCTCTTCCCCTTTTTTTGCAGTTACATTACCACCAATGATATGGCCTCCTGTGTCTATGATTAACTTGTTAACTTTTTTGCTACTGTCTTGTTCTTAACACAGGGCATTGCTCAGTTATTAACCTGGAGTAAATATTATGAATTATTCAATAAATAACTTTGTCACCAGAACAGAACATTCATTAAATACAATGACTTTGTAAGACACAGTCTTAGAACAGCTTTAAAGTGATGTGATATATTCTGTCTCGGGAACTTTGGTGAACCAATAAACACTGTTATTGCAAATGATATTTCAACCAAGTGCTCCGTACAGTTTGGTGATCCCTTGTGTCATTCAAAAAGACACCACTCTTATGGTTCTTCATAGGATAAAAGTGATCAGCATGCACAAACACTTCAATACGTCTTTGTTTGCACCATCTGGGTTTAAACATGAGTTCATGTGACCACTCATTCATTTCAATTAATAGATGCGATTTGAGCAGATAAAATGCTTGGAATTTTGCTCTGATGGATGGAAAGCAGTTACTCAGTTGTATTTGTTGAGGTCCATAAGAAGGAAACCTCTCTTTAGCTAATTTAGCAGTTATTGCTAGGAATGAAAAGGAATCAAAGGCAAAAATGTATATGAAATTTATATGAGTAATTTTTACTAATGTCCAAATTTAACTTTTGTTTTACTCATGTAAAGCAGAACAGCTTTCTCATACCTAACACTGCAATCCTTTTGACATTTTTTTCACCTCCAGTCAAAGTAGCTCCGCCCAGTATGATGCGCTGAGCAACCTAATACATGATACATGGATGTACTGTATTATAAGAGCTGGATACCAGACTCAAAGATGGTGCCCAGTCATCCCACTAAGAGACACTTGTCTGGCACATAAGCACATGTATTTGTCCACCATCACCTCCCTTGCTCAGACGAGCTGATGTTAACAAGATTACATTAATTCAAGTTTTTTTTTTTTTTTTTTGCATTTGTGTTAATCTAGCAAGCCAGCTTGATCTGAGACAGACCAAGAGCATGCCTGCTTTGCATGCAGTGACATCATGGAAAGAATTACAGAGACGATCATAAAACTACATGGTTTAAATAGAGACAGTAGAATGAGTAATAATTAACACTGTTTGGTGTTAATGATGTCCTTTCCACAGTTTTATAGATGTCTATTTTATCACTGTGATCTCCGGTGTTGGGGGACATTACTTTTTAAAGTAACTAATTACATTACAAAATCAGTAATCAGTTGCATTACAACGTTACTTTCTGATAAAACTAACTAGTTAGAGTACTTTCCCATATTTTTCCCCTACGCGGTTTCGCGCAGTGGCCGTAAGGACGGTTCATCATGATTATCCCAGAGTTTTGGCGCTGTGATTATGTTTCCATCTTTCCGTGTGTCGGTCCTCGCAGACCTTGCAGAACTTTGCGGAACGTCGGGCTAACACTGCTGCTCATCGGGAGTCAAACCGCATACAGTAGGTGACATAGGGGTATAACAGCAGGAATAACAGTGGCGGGCAGGTTATCGGGACGGGGCTTATAGGACGACTTTCACACACACACTAACGAAATGACTGCTGTCTAGCTCACGGATTACATATATTGTCTGAATAACGGATACAATTTTTCAATAACTAAATAACTGAGTACTTAAATGGTGGACCTAATGCGTTAAATTACTCATTACATCAAAAAAGTAATCCAAGTACTCTAATGTGTTACGCGTTACATCCAACACTGACCGTCTACAGTATGAAAATAATACTATCTGGACCTCGTGCAAGGTTTCTCTTTGCAGTACCACGAGTGACCAATACACAAAATTGGTTGAAGGGCTGATACTGTAGGTAGCTCCATATATTCACTTCCCATAATACACATAATGGACAAAAGTATTTGATCAAACCTGTTCATTATTGACTTCTGGTGTCTGCCCTTATCCCCAGTGAAGGGCGATCTTAATGCTTCAGCATACCAAGACATCTAGTACAATGCTATGCTTCCAACTTTGTAAAAACAGTTTGGGGAAGGGCTTTTTTTATTCCAACATGACTGTTCCCCAGTGCAAAAAGCAAGGACTATAAACACATGGTTTAATGAGTTTGGTGTGGAAGAACTTGGCTGGCCCGCACAGAGCCCTGACCTCAACCTCATCAAGCACCTTTGGGATGAACTGAAACGGAGATTGTGGAAAGGGTTTGCCCAAATACTTTTGTCCATAAAGTCTGCATTCATGGTGCTAAAGCAGTAGGCTGGGTACATACAATAAACCTATGTTTAAAATTTAATTCAATTCAATTCAATCTTCTTATTCAATACTACAGTTGAGGAAATCACCACTGGAACATTTGGACACAGTAACCAGTACTGAGGGTGAACTGGCTTCACATAACACTCCACCATATGTGTGTTGAGAATTTTACAGTTTCTGAGAAAAATCATTTATTTCTTACTTTTACAACAGAAAGAACATACAAAGACAGGCCTAAGACCATGTATGTTGAAACACATAAAACACATAATAAATATTTATTTGAGACAAAAAAATAACAATTTCTTTTACAGTGGTTTGAAAACATTTTTTTACAGCCATAGTAATTTCTACTACTATTAAAATATCCACATAACATCATTATTTCTTTCAGTATTGCTAAAGCTAAAGTAACACATTACGTATTGTAAGAATTTGTCTGCTTCTTTTTGACAAACTATACCTCTTACCATAGTTACGACAAGGCAACACTGAGTTATACAAGTGGTCTGTTTGGGAGTGATAACATTTAGACATGATATAAGAATAATTTGTCGCACAGGTGTGCGAAAGTATGGAACGCAAACATTTATATGTTATATGTGCCACAGTCCAAAAGAATGGAAACCATCAGGTAATATTTATAGGTTCAACAATATTTTACAATTAAGTCAAGTTGCCAACAACCAAAATATTACACTTGTGTATATTTTTGTCATGTTCCTTCATTAAAATTTTATATGGAAAGGCCTTCATTGTCTTGGCTTAGAGCAGTCCATTATATTGACCCGATGTCAGCGCTTCAGGTGATCAAGGTTTATGGACATATAAATGTGAGAGTTTTGTGTAAGGGTTGCAATATATATATATATATATATATATATATAATTATTTTTTTTACTCCATTATATCATCATGCTTTTATTTTTTTACTTAGCTACTGCCACTTCCACACTTTTAGTCAAAATTGTTTTTTGTATTCTATTTTTTCATTGATTTTATTTATATGGCAAAATTGCTATAATTAAGTGACATTTGTTTAAAGTCTATGGTACACAAGGAATTTTTTTTTTTTTTTTATCAGGCATCAGTGCTAATATTGATATCTGATATTGGTTGGTCATTTACTCATATTTTGGTATCAAAAGATACCAAAGATTGTTACCACATGATATTATTTTACCCAAGTGCACTGTGTGTTGTTGCGCTAATTAACAGCCGATACAAAAAAAAGCAATAAGCAATATTGCATAAGCAATCAAAGCTGCAAACTGTACATTCTAAATATATCAAGAAAAATAATTATAGCATCATCCTACAACACAAGTAATCTGTAAAACCCACAATCATAATCTTAAACAGAGAGCAACATATAGAGTGGCTAATCTAAGAACGCATACTGTAGCTCTATCAGCAAATGTATTCATCACCAATGTGCTCAAGATGCTGTGAAATGTTACATGCGAGAGCACATCAGATCTGCAAGCACTATCACATATGTAGTTCCTTGTTACAGCGTATGCACTACATTTGACATGTGTGGGTCAAGCTCATTTCTCTGAGCACTCAGGTCAGCCACGCTTGAGTTCTCTATTTAAGAAACTGCTAAAGTGCCATAACATCTAAAACATAAATCTCAGCAGGAGAAGTTCAATGCTGGCAGCTTAAGATGCTCCATGCTCCATAAAGAATTTGATTGCTTAATACTAAAGAGGTTTCTTATTTCTGTATCATTATTAGTATCTTGTAGAAAACATGTACAGTAGTACTGTAACATATACTACTTTAACATGTACCACTTATACTTGGTCTAAAGAGAAAAAAGGAATCAATGCATCCCTAAGCACTGGCATTTATGAACATATGAGTTAAAGAAATATTAACATTCATGTATACAAATTCCTTAATGTTTCACAGTATTAAAAGTGTGCCTGAAAATATGGTAAAGTAAGTAAAAACATTTCCTCTGATAGGACACGGAGTGACACAACAAACTTCGCAAATAATGAAACAACATTGCAAATAATCCTAGCAAGTAAAAATATATTAAATATAGTCACATGTATTTCATAGTTCCTATTTGGGCAATTACAATGAACCAAATAATAAATACAATGGTCACCAGTGGACTCCATGGTCCCTAGTTGGACTACAGAGGTTCCTAGATGGATGGATAGATGAACCAAATACTGTGTAAGGTTTTTTACCCTATGTCTAAACATTTTTTATTAATTCAAGGTTTTTAGTATTCCATTGGCAAAAGACGCTCTAATCATTTAGAAATAAATGTATTAAAAAACATACAATTATGAATAAAACAAAAAATGTCTATTTTAGGCTAAAAAAAGAGGTTGAAAAAGTCTAGATGTAATCTTATATTTTGTTTGTTGAAATCCTATAGAAAATTTTTACATCAGTAGATATTTTCAACATATTTTTTAAGAGTTCACATCATTGCCAATAGGATGCAATTTATTTGCAGCAATATGAGACTATATTTCCTGTTTTACAGTTAGGTAAGGTTAGACCTGATGCAAAAATGACTACATTTCAGAAATGCAGCAGGTAGAATAATTATACATCTGTGGTATGTTTGGTGATACATTGAATGTCTAATTACGTTTTGTGTTTTTTTTTTTTGCACAAAACCTTATTAAACAGCAATTATGGTGACAAAATGCATAAAAACTCTTCAATTTAGGCATAATTGTGTGACCTGTTTGAGGTAAATGTAAATGAAAAAAAATTTCATGGTCTCTCTTAAAATACTATTGTTGTTGTTTGAAAGCAGTGCTGGGAAGCCTAATGCAATTTATGCATTGTAGCTCTTATTTAAAAAAAAAAAAAAAAAAAGTCTCTGGCAGTTGAATTATTATATTTTACCTATTTTACCTAAGTGTCCTTTAACACATTAGTTAAATAATGTCAAATAAATAATGTAAAATAATGTTATCTGTTGGTGGAAATTACAGAAAAAGAAATTCCATGCCTCAAAAAAAAGGGAAAAAGGGTAATTGTCCATTATTAGATCATAAGCCTATTATTTGTATAGTTGCACTATAAATAAATAGTTTTATTCACTATTCATCAAATAAATCTGAATTGAATGAGTCAGTGGAATTGATTACACATTTACTGTACAGGGTTCCTGGCTGCAATATTTTGAGAACCAGTTGTATTTTAAAGACACTATGAAAATGCAGAAAACATGTTTTTGAAAAAGGACTTCTTCAAACCCTTTCCACATTCTGCAGTACTGTGCAAAAGTCTTGATCCACCCCAATGTTTTACTGTGACTAGCTGCAAAAAGAAATATACAATTTAAATAGCAATTGTTTATGTAAAAACCTTAGCACCAACCTAATTTCCCCTCTAGTCTGTTCCAACCACTCAGCATTTAACATCACCAGTATACCAATCAGCGGCCTGATCATCTGTCATCATCTGCACCTGTTTCTCACTGGCTCACTTGGGTAATTTGGTATTTTATTCTGGAATGATCCAATAGGTCACTTTGTGGCTTAGCAAACAAAAAACATTCCTCTGAAACTGCCCAGGCACAGGGACTGGAGTGAAAGTGAGAGTCAAAAATGAATGCAAAAAAAAGTCCCTCAGGAAGCCTGGAGAACTATTCCTCAAGATTACATTAAAATTCAAGAAAGTCTGGATCTTTGAAAGCAATATATGAAGAAATGAAGGGTGGCACAAGACTTTTGCACAGTACTTTATGTCTCCTCCTTTCACACTTTCAATCTAATGCACCATTTAGAATTCTTTAAAATTGTGTGTTTTAAAAAGCTCTTCAGACTGCTGGAAAATGATGGTTATAGAATTAATACAACCTGACTCTGACTGTCCATTATTCAATATCATTACTTCCCTCTAAGTAGAACTCTGGAATGTGAGGCACACATTCAGTGTCAAAAACAATAAAGGAAATTGGCGAAAATTGAAAGCAAAACAGTCAGACATAATGTTATTCAATAACACATCATTTATGGGATCGGGTGGGTGGGCCATGCAACGGGGGTGGCATTAGACAGTTAGAAACTTTTTTAGATTTTTCATCCTTTTCCAAACATCTTTAGAACCACAGATAGGAAGTGGGTCTGTGCCTTTTATTTTCTTACATACCACCCATACCTTTGAATTCCCTTCCAGACTCAGTTGTTTTACCTTTCTATTTCCTACCATTCTGCCACTCCACACCGACACTGACGCACACACACATTATGGCCCAGACAATGTTTAAAGAACAGGTATGTGTGATTTTCCAGCCTGCACAGGTGTATTCTCTCCCAGCACTCATCCTACAGTATAAACATCCCCACTGAACAGTAGCCCTGCAGATCATTAGGCACCTTGAATAAGCAACAAGTCTGCAGTCTTGGTAACCACCATTAACTAAGAAATGCCAGCCATCATGACAATAGATGTCTGTTTAAGAGCTCCTTTTGTTCCCTATCCATCTTTGTTGATTTAAACCATTCCTTTACAAGGCCGTGTCCAAGCACTCGTACCTCTGGCGTCATTCTTACAGCTGCTTGCAGACACGTTATTACTGCCACAATATGGCTTAGACTAAAGGACCAAAAAAAAAAGAGAGAACACCAAATCACCTGTAAAGTGTTCGTGACCAAAGTTTTTGTTACAGATTCAGCATACATGTGATATCCATAAAGTACACAAGCAACATAATGGCAGTGTTTAATCTTTGAGAATTGAATCAAGCACCAAGTATTATTCTTGCTATTTAATTTATTCATTCATCTTCACCTTGGATCCGGATCACAGTGAATGCAGAGCCTACTCCAAGTATTCTGAGCAAGAGATTGGTGTACACCCTAGATTAGATTAGACACCAGTCAGTTGCAGGACACCATGCATGCACATGTTTATAGGTTTATTCCCACCAGCTAATGTGAATTCACCAATCACTGTATTGGTAGGCTTTCTGTATGTGGAGGACACGGGACAACCAGGAGAGACACTCAGGCATGGGGTATACTTTGCAAAACTTTAGGGAGACATCAACTTTAGTGCATTTTTTCCTCACATTAAAGAAGTAACATGCATCTCTAATCACATTTATTATGGTTTTACCCAAAGTTGCTTTCAAATGAGTTTTTAAGGGTTCCTTGACAGTCCTGAAAATCCTTGCAGTCTTCTGATCACTAGATCAGAACCATAACCACTGGACCACCACTCCCCCAATCACACTTCTGTACTGTAATTATTGCCAAATTCTGCCCTCCCTCCAAGACATGCACTCCTAACTCCAAAACGAAAACCCCAAGCTAACATTTTTGGCATGAATACACAACTCAGTTTGATGTTTGAGGATAAGCAACCTAGAAACATCCATGTGGTCTCACAACTGACAACCTTTTTCAGTGGGTAGCAGCATTTGATCTTAAAATGAATCCCTTATGTTTGTATTTCACCATTTTCAAAACCTGTCAGTTCAATTGGAAAAGAGTCTTCTGTGCAATGGTGTGTGTGAAAACAGAACCTGGACTTGATTTGCTTAAAGTACACAGTGATATAGCACAACCAACAGGAACCGGTCATGATGTTATTTACAGTCTAAAGGGCATCCTTTTCAATCTCAGCACACGCTGTGCTTCAATATATTATCAAACAGAAAACTTAATACTTGACTTCCTGTGAAAAATATGGGCAAAAGTTCACCTAACCCACGTCAGCGATTCTGGAGAATTTTATAATGTTTAAAAGAAAACAGATTGCTCACTTGGTTGCTGTGACAAAATGTGAATTTTAAAAGGTTAAGCACTTCCTTTAAACTAGGCAAAATTTGGTAGATGGAACCAAGGCCAAGTCTTCTATCTGCCCCCACCCACTGATTTGGCAGCAGAATGCAGTAAAGCTAAACACACACTTGCTTCCAGTACAAACGCTAATGTTATGTGCATCCATATACACTGTCAGACAAGCAGACAGTGGATAAAGATAAATTGTATAATGAAACTTAGAATCTGTACATTACAACTTCAAATCATATGCACTTTGGCCTCATCTGTTTTCAAAAAGACACAATAAAATCAAATCTACTGTAACATATAATGTAACATTCAAGTTTCAAATTATGATCACAACACAAATGGTACAGGAAAAGTATACAGGTGGGCTAACTTTTTCAGTCCATGCTTTTTATGTGAAAAGCCTATTTTAAGGCAAATTTAACAAGTGCTGTTCTTAAAAAAAAAAAAAAGAGGTATGGCAAGCAAATGTCACGATTAAATAAGGGCAAATAAATAACAAGCTTAAATATTAGAATAATTCAATCTGACTTAGTATTTACGTATGTATTCATGACAGCATTATAATATACTGCACTGTTTTTAAAGGGAGTTGCACACACAAAATGAACCACTTTTAGGGTACACAGATTGATTTTACTACCACTGAAAATCCTTCATATTCTGTGGCATACAGAAGAACATGGCAACTCTGATTGACAAGAAGGGTGCTCCTATATACTGTATGTAGTGCTTTCAGAATAGGAAGGAAATCATTCATTTTATACATCAACATAAGGTGAACAGCCTATTTTGGGACCTGTGTAGTGTTTCTCGATCCTGGTTCTCAAGTTCTTAAATTTTAGTGCTTTCCCTACTCTAACACAATAGACAAACCTCATTAACAGCTCATTAACAAGCCCTTCATGAGATACAATGGCTGTGTTACTGCTGCTAATATGGTAAAATGTCCTGAACCAGGAATGTGAAACACTGGACATCATCAAGTTTCAGGGAGACGACTTATGAGGAACCAGAAGTATTTTTTTAATATATATATATATATATATATGTAACAAATAAATAACAACCACAAAAGTATCTAAATCTTGTGAATCTCTGGTATTAGTATCTGTTATTAGCTCCATTTTACACATAATAATTACAATGTTTGAATGTATGACGCCATCCTGAAGGAGAGAAGACTACGAGTTCATGAATTTACATCACAGCCAGTGTCACCTTTACAGTTTATCCTTTGACTGGAGAGCGAGTCTACACAAGCATGTGGATCTCATTATACTCGTCACGACCATCTTCGTCGAAATTGGGTGAATCCTCATCTGCATCCAACTGTGGGAACAAAACGAGAAGTCGTTTTACATCTAGTACATAATGCATGAGGATGTGAATGTAACTTAGGGTCATGCGCCTCCAATAGGAGAGAGGCACAATCCACACATTTTAAAATAGCAAAGCATTGTTGATCAGATGCACCCAAAGTGGCACATACACTGATCAGCCGTAACATTACATTAACACTGATTATTAATTATATACCCGTAAACTGGTGACAGGATCATGGGCACCCAAGACTCACCTATGCCTCTGAGAAACAAAGGCCTGTCTAACACAATCCCACAGAAAAGCCAAAGCACAAATCACCAAAACTTTCAATGCTGGACATGACATAAAGGTACTAGAACACGCAGCGCACTACAGACCGCCGTGCATGAGGCGCAGCAGTGCCAGACACCAGAGGTCTTGTGGAGTCATGCCCTGATGGGCCAGAGCTGCCCCAGTAGCAGAGAGAGAACCTAAAACCTGGGTATGTTTTTTTTATGTTAATGCTTTTAATGTTATGTCTGATTCACAAATTCACAAAGTTAATGTGATTACACATAATGTAAGAAAGTTTCAGCTAAGAAAAATGTAAGAAAGAATCTAAGAAGAAATATACAACATCTTTATGTATATATTGCTATTTTAGAGCCATATTCAGAGCTGGTTGGGCTGACAAATAAAAATAAATTCTTATTTCTATATAAGATGAAATTAAATGAACATCTAAAAGAATCCTAGTATACTCACTCACTCATCATCTATACCGCTTTATCCTGTATTCAGGGTCGCGCGGGCCTGGAGCCTATCCCAGGAGACTTAGGGCACAAGGCGGGGTACACCCTGGATAGGGTGCCAATCCATCGCAGGGCACACACTCACACACTACGGACAATTTGGGAACGCAAATTAGCCCAATCTGCAAGTTTTTGGACTGTGGGAGGAAACCGGAGTACCTGGAGGAAACTCACCAAGCACGGGGAGAACATGCAAAGTCCATGCACACAGAGACGAGAATCGATCCCGGACCCTGGTGGTGCAAGGCGACAGTGCTAACCACTACACCACCGTGCCGCCAATCCTAGTATATTGGTGCATAAATACTCCTCAAGGTCATGAAATTTTAATGTAGACTATTAATAATTATCTTAATTTGCTAGTTTGATTAGTCAAATTATGAAAATAATGTTAATGCGCTCTTCTGTGAAAAGAAAATTGGTCCGTGGTTTTCTTAATAAGCTGACTGGGCAGATTTTAGCTCCTAAATAGTGTCCTGTTTGATTATTAAATAATGGCCTTCATTGGCATAGTTTGTTTAGTGGATTTACAGCCAAAATGACAAGAATGATGTATTATGGTTACTGGCTCCTTGCTCACATTAATATTGTGCGAGAATATTTTGTAAAGTTCAAAAGCAAATGTAAGTGAGACATAACAGTTATGTTTAAGGTCTAAATAAGATATATGTGCTTTGAGTATTAAAACCTTGATATGCATGTTTAACTCAATTCTTAGTACAGCCAAAAAAGCAAGTATTACTTAAAAACAGATTATTATAAACATAATTACACTCCAAAAGAGTTAATAAATGCTCCAGATTGATTTTGACAGGCGCGGGCTTCCTTTTTTCCTTAATTAATAAAACAATAACTGCATCATGGAAAAGGAAAACAAATGTTATATGCATTAGGCAAGGCTGCTGAAGCAGAAAATAAGGGAATGTTTTATGTGAAAGACTTAGAGGTAGGGCTTCAGCATCTGTTGGAGTCAATATATTACTTTACCAATAAATTTTCCAAAGTGTTTCTGACAATATCTGTATTTTTCCAAGGCTGAAAATGACTGCCTTTAAAAATCCATATTTTTAAAGACTTTATAGACCTGTACAAGAACTCTAAGCTGATTTATGAGCGTGACTCACAGCCGCCAGCTCCCTTTCCTCAAAAATTCTAGTAAGGATGAGTCTCCGCAGCGGCACAGTCATGATGAGGATGAAGGGGAAAGCCAAGGACGCCACAGTGGACTTCACCACCCACAAGAGTGCAATACACAGCAGCTGGATTATGGTGAACATATTCATACGCCATGTCTTCACCTAGGTACACAAGAGAAAAAGTGACACGGGATATATTTTTACTGGAGTTTGAGTTCAATTGACTGGCACATTATCAATAATTGTCAGGCGGTGAAAACTTTACCAGGTTGACCCGCTTAAAAAATTAAGAAATTGAGGGTTTGGGCACCACCTAGTGGATGCTTTAAAATAATAGGGTACTGTCTTTAGGGGGTACTGGCATCATATGTGACCCTGTCTGTGAAAACCCAGCCAAAGTCTATAATATATTCTAAAAAACAGTGGGTCAGAAAAAATTACTTTATCTGGGTTTTCATAGACTGGGTCAGAAATGATTCAGCGCTCCTGCAAAGAAGGAATATTTCCTTCATTTGAAATTTGCCACAAACTGAACGCAACTTGTTTCTTACATCTGTTTAGTAATTTAGAGGATGATTTATCCAATGCAACCTAAATGCAAAGCAGATTACGATGCCAGCTTAGAGTTGTTAGAGGAGCCTCAAAACTAGATTACACCTAATTGACCAGAAACAAGAGCTGGATATTTTTAAGAGAGCAGAGGAAATCTAAAACTGTTCTTTGCCTTTCACGTCTCCTTACTTTAGTCACATAGTTGTGCTCAGGGTGATGTTTTGCAGGCGTGACCATGAGCATGATGCGCTCATAGAGCTGGATACCAGTTAGGGAGGTGATACCCATGTACAGAAAAATACCAAAAAGCACAGCCAGAGGAATATGCCGCAGAACATCTGTCATCACGATGGACATGCCTGCAGGTTTAAAAAAAAAAAAAAAAAAAAAAGAAAGTATGAAATAGTGTACAAAAATACAATACCACAGTGCCAGATCCTCATCAAAATCCAGCACAATAAAAAAGAAAAAAAATTTTTTTTTGGTACTTGTTAAGCTTTAACTTCCCTTACCCACAAGTATGGCAACACACATCCCAGTCAGCCTCTGCTCTTTAACCTCCTGAATCATGGGTTTTTCTCCAGGAGCTGTAGCTTTGCTCATTACTGTCAGAGCATTGACATGTGTGACAGAGCGCACTGTGGCAGCCGTCAGCCAGGGCAGGCCAAAGAGTGGGCAGATTGCGCCCAGAGTCACGATCAGCAGCAGATCTAAGTGGAAACCTGAACCTTTCACCAAATGTCGCTCTTTTTTATTAACGATCAGCCTAAAGAAAGAGAGACAGAATTAGAGAGAGAAAGAGACAGAGAACTCTTTTTATTAATCTTAATAGCAAAATTTAGCTTAAATACTTAAGCAAATTCACAAATTCTACATGAATGTATATACTTATTTATGTGTAGGCTGTAATGATATATCACTTTATTTGCCCAAAGTTCGTTATTTTCCTATAACAATATTATCTGGTGCTTTACTTCCCTTATACGACACAAATTTGCAGAGATTACAATTATTAGTCTATTAATGAATAGCATAAACACATTTGTTTATAGTTACATTTAATGTTGTTAAATAAGTCATAAAATTACAACTCAAAACATTAGGCCCAGTATTGAGTAGGTTGCCCTTGTTCCTGCTTGGGCAGCTCTGGCCCCGGACATGACTCCACAAGACCTCCTCAAGGAGGGGTGTGCTTTGGTGTCTGGCACTAGGATGTTAACAGCAGATCCTTGGGTACTGTGGGTTGCGGGGTGGGACCTACATGGATTGGACTTGTTTGTCTGGGACATTCCATTGGTGCCTGATGAGATTGTGATCTGGGAAGTTCCGAGCCTTGGCCAGCAACCTTGGGCTTTTTGGCTGCCAGGCGCTGTGTGTGGTGGGCTGTGGTGACTTTCTGTCATGGCCAGCAATCCCTCAAGTGTAAATCCTGAGGGCCTTGGGTGCCCATGACCCTGTCACCATTTTCTAGGTATATAGTTTATAATCAGTGTTAGCGTGTTAATGTTATGTGGCGTTAATGTTATGGCTATGTAACAGTTTCTGTTATTGCTTACATTATACTACCAATAAAAACTGCTTCCTTAACCAACTTTAAACTTTAATTACTTAAGAAAATGCAGCAGCTTTTCCTCTGTGCCAGTGGTGCATAATTTAAGGCAATATCTAAAAGAATATTTGAAATGTATAAATTAAGCAAAAGAAAGGGCTGAGTGTCGAGTCTTAGTTTTTAAATTGTTATTAATTTAATACATAATGTAATACAGACAAGTAGTAGCAGCATAGCTCTTCGAAGGAAAACAGAGACGTTTATTTTAAATAACACGAAACAGGCTACCTTCCCCTATTGCTCAATTGTCATTTCTGGTTAGAATTTTTAGACTTTTTTACTTTGACATTTCATATTTATGACTGACTTGTAATATATCTGTCATCATTCAGACCAGACCTCTAAATGTGCTCCATTTTTAAATCACATGCCTCATTCTTGGTAACAATATGATTGCAGGCTCATGGGACAATATATCATTGCAGAAGTGATAAAACGAACAAACTAGCAGCACAAGCCTCTGCTACAGGGATCATTTGCTGTGGTTAACAGGCAGCTCTTTACAAATAAAGTGAGACAACAGCATTAGTCACACGAAACCCATGTATTTATGTTAAAATCAATAATGAATATTATACCATATAATTCATTATTAAAAGCACATTTGAATTTCGAATTTACAGGTTTGATGAACTGGCTAGCTGGTGGATTAGAGATGATTAGCATGTTTGGATTTGTGGGAACAAAATAAATTCTGCAAGAACAACCTATTGTAAATCAATTGTCTTAATAGAGAATTTTAAATCAGTGTTGAAGCAAGAAAAACACAAAAGCAAATGCGAAACGTCTGTTCAAGACATGAAGCCAAACTCACGTGGTGATCTGAGTCTCCATGAAGATGAGGATGAAGACGAGAAGGGCGGGCACTACAGAGGCCCCCATCATCCACGTGGGGAAGGCCTGTTTGTCTCCAAAAGGGCTGATGAACCAGCCTCGTTTTTCAGGAGATGTGACCGAGAAACCAGAGGGCACGTTCAGTTTCTGCAACCACAAAAACACTGTTGCTCAGATCCCAGGCCTCACTGGTCACTCAGCCATGCCAAGCATTTAACTGCATTCTAATATGCACTCTGAAAGAAACCTGGCTTCAATTACAGGCGAGTATTTAATAAAGCATATGAGCAAGATGCTTGATGGAGGTGACATGGCAGAGTGAAACAATTTAGATTTTAGCATCTTTACCTGTGTATAAGTGTCAGGAATGCAGAGGTCCACTATTACAGATAGCAGAATAGAGATGGGTATGCCAAAATCTCCAATTATCCTCCTGGCCTTTAAACAATGAAATAGGAGGAACATTATTAGACTTTAAAATAACATACCGGTCATGTCCCTTTATTCTTGTGTGCGTTCATCATTAAAATGAATTGTTTTGTAGTTACATTATTATATATATGGGGTGAATAAATCAGTAGCCAGTTTGCCCAAGGCAGGCTTATTATTCATAGTTACCCAATGGACAAGATGGTCAAACAAAAAGAGAGAGAAAAAAATTTAGCTCAAGGTCTCTAGGTCTCTCTGCCTACTGCACTGCACACGTTACCTAAAGCAATTTTATGTAGAATCATCCCCAAGTCAAAAACATTGAGATGCTGTTAGACTATAGCTTTTAGACTTGTTTGGTTATCCAATTACTAGGGTTCAGTAGTCAAAAATTACTACTTGTTGACTTTAGTACAAACAAGATGTGCTACTGAACAGTGGAAACTTTGTTAGAGCAGGATAATAAGTCTACAAATTGGTTTCGAAATTGGGGGCCGGAGGTGATGAGTAACAGCACCTTAAAAAAATGCTATAGCGGGCCTCCGAGTGGCGCAGTGGTAAAGTACCTGCCCTATTATCGCGAGTTCGATTCCCGGGTGATGCTGTAACCTCTCGCAGCCGGAAGTCTAGAGAAAAATGATTGGCCGAGCTCTCTCAGAGGGGAGGGATGAGAGGTACTTAGTGCTCCCCGGCTCTACAGCCAATCAAGGGTGTCTGTGAGCTCATGCAAGTGGAGGGAGCAGATAGCGATTTCCTCCGAGCGTGTTACGGTGTGTGAGCGAGCAGTTCGAAAAGATGCGGTCAGCTGGCGGCATGTGGTTCAGAGGAAACATGTGATAGTCTTCGGACCTCCAGACGGAATGGTAATAGTAGCCTTAATGTGGGAGCCCCCTAGTGACGGGGAGGAACTGGACTTTTAAAAAATGTTGCCTTTCCTCAAGGACGGGAGCAGAGTATAGTATGTATATAGTATTCTATGTATGCATATAATATACTATATATGTATCATCCATCTTCCATCCATCTAGGAACCTCTGTAGTCCAATTAGGCACCGTGGAGTCCAGTGGTGATTACCATTGAATTTATTCACAATTCATGACCCGTGGTGGGACCTCCGGTCAATATTCACACACAGCATGCAAACTCCATGCACACAGAGGCAGGAATCAAACCCGGCCCCTGGGGGTGCAAGGCGTCAATCCTAACCACTAAGCCACTGTGCCGCTATATTAGGTATCAAGGGGCCCATAATCTCTAGTGGTTACCTCAAACCTTACACTTTTTTGTTTGACTTAGACTGTATTCATTAACTAGATAATTAGATTCACATATGTTATTATGCTACTACAATTTTTTTGCCTAATTTCCAGACAACCTACGAAGTATACTAAAAGTATGATTTGTCCACACCTGTACATGTACTGAATAATGATATCATATCCCATCTAGTACAAAATTACCTTTTTAAATGGCCATTAAATACAGCAAGAGCAACATAATTGTACATGTACTGTATGAAATATTTACCTTGCCACCAAGAAAGCGACTATTGCGGAACTTTCGAAGGAAGAAGGCCACAAAGAAGGTCCCCACCATGAGCACAAGGGAGAGTAGTGCAGTGTTAGGCTGGTTTAGCAGAGAACCCTCATTCGGCACAAGATTTTCTGATTCTGGAGACACTGGGTAGATCTTCATCAGTGGGTGTTCTTGGAATACCTACAATCAAAATAATGTACTACTGTAGATCTAAAATCCACTAATATTGCATTCATGTCACATGACTGAAAATCATAGCTCTGACTTGACCATATGTTATGTCAGGACATGAACAGACATAAACAATAATGTGATTGGCTTCTACAGTGCTGCAATCATTATTACTGCACTGTGCTCATCCAAGTACTCTTATTCACAGTATGATCACAGGGAACATCAACAAACCTATAACAGTTTGTCTTTATTTAACCTGTATACTATAATGATTTATAACTCCATTATGTGATCACTTAAAGAGGATTCGGTACGCTTTTGAGTTCCTCGCAAGGTTTCTTTTTCATATCAACCCAAGGACAAGTTTCTCTTGCTGCTGTTGCCTCTGGATTGCTCATTAGAACTCTAGATCCATATATGTTGCTTTATGACATTTTCTATAACTAAAGTCACTAAACAAATAAAATAAATAAAGTAATTAGTATTTAATGCTGGTATTTAAAGTCTTATCAAACACTGCCCAGGCATATTAATACTAGACAAAAAAAGTATGTTTAGGTTTTTAAGTATAATCCATATGTTTCTTTTTAAACAGTGTTTTAAACTGAGTGATTCCCAATCTAATAAAAATTATTATTTGTCACATGTACCTTGCAGCACAAGGAAATTATTATTATTATTATTATGTCCCAGTTAGGTCAGCCAGGATACGGCACGCCTGGAGCAGATAAGTTTAAGGGCCTGGCTCAAGGGCTCATCAATGACAACTTGGCAGTGCTGGCGCTTGAACTCCCAACCTTCCGATCAATAACCCAGTAACCCACAGCCTTAACCGATTAAGCCACCACTGTCCAATTGCAAGTTAGATTAATATGCTTGGCTGCCGTTCCATACACCTATACTTTTAACTTTATTGTCTTCTTGTGATTGTATGCACTGAGTTTTTACCTTGACAAGTTTGGAGAAGGTCTCATAAATGAAGATGAGGGAAATAAGGAAGGCGAAGATCTCCTGAGTGAAAGGTGAGATGTAACGCACAAGAAAGCTGCCCTCGGCTGCTACGATCACCAACACAATGAAAATGAGCCAGAAGCCAATCCACACTCGACCCGTGAGGTACTCGAAGCCCTGAACCTGGCAGAACTGATCCACAAGACCAGAGAAACAAAACCTATTAAGGGCAAGCTAAATATTAATGAAGGAAAAAAATGTTGGTTTTACTGTCCGATAACAGATTATTAAACTAACTTCATGTGAACAAAGTGACTAAAGCATGGATAACAAATGTTGGGCTGTGACTTTAATTCTTGGATAATCTCCAGTGAATGAGTCAACATGATATTAACCCAAAGTCTAAAACATTATTGTAACACCCACACATTTTGTATGAAGTAATATATTGGGCTATCAAACTTTCACCACTCAATAAGTCCTTCACACTGAGCACTGACAAAACCCTTTGGTAGGCTCTGTGGCTATGTGGTTTAGAGGGAGTTTACCTTGTAGAAGGCCTCCTCAAACACCAGAAGAGGCCCAGAGAAGCCAATAATGAGAAGTGGCTGTCCTGCCAGCAGGGAAAACAGCACCCCGACTGCTGATGTCGAGATAATGAGCTCAGACACTCCCATCATACCTTGAGTCTTTTCCCCTAAATAAACCAGAACATTGGTGTCTGAATAAACGTTTTTGATAACAGATACAAATCAAACCAACCTGGGATTGTACATATAAACCTCAGTCTCATTGTGACAACATTCAGAAGACAGTGAATGCTAGCTAAGGATCAAATGCAAATGCTAGCTAAGGATCAAAGCTGTGCTTAAATAAATTTTTATTAACTGCTTTATTCCAGTCAGGGATGATCAAGAGCCTGTTCCAGGAACACTCGGCATGAAATGGGAATTCGCTCTACATGGACACAAGTACATGTATGGCAACATGAACTCATATACTTACAGGCAATTTAGCATAGCTACCAGAACGTTTCTGAGACGTACAGATGTGGCCATTAAGAATGCACCTTTTTTCCCGCGACTTGCCGCAAGCAACATTCGGGAATTTAAATAAATGTGTTGTGCTTCACTGAATATCTGCCAGATGGCGCATGGAAGGACGTTATCTAAAAGCCAGACCAAGTACAACGAAGAATTGTGTATAATTAGTTAGCCTAAAACAATATTGTTTCCAATGCT